>PQXK01000121.1:0-111052 GCA_004786245.1 Botrytis hyacinthi | reverse complement strand
TTATATTATATTATATTTCCTTTTCTTTTCTTTTCCCTTCCTCTTTCTTTCCCTATCACTTTTATTTCACTTCCCTTTTACTTCCTCTCCCTCTCCCTCTCCCCCCCTCTCCCCCATTCATTTCCCTTTAATTCTTATTTTCCTTTTTTATCTTCCCTAAATATATTCCATCTCCTCGAAATACATCTCTTTCCTTTCGAATACCCATATCTTCTCCAAACCCATCCCATCTCCTCCAAACACCTACACCTCCCCCAACCCATCCCACCCCCAAACCCATCTCCTCCCCTCCAACCCCCCACCTCTCTCCATTCCCATTCCCATTCCCACAATCCCACAATCCCACAATACATAACACCACACCACAATAACAATAACAGTAACAACACTACAATCCACTCTACACCATTTAATACTTACAGTACATACCAACCAACATCGTATTCGACATCTAATAATATATGATAGGGCTTGATTTTGATATCTTGCTAGTTTGAGACAAAGGAATGAGATTAATAAAGGCCCTGGGGAGATGAAGAATATATGATATTGCACAAATTTGATTTGAAAGTGAATGATATGAATAATATCGATATCTTAGTTTTATAAAGTATGCGATAAATAGACTTTATTCCTTTCCTTTTTCTCCTACCTACATATTTCCTTCCCATCATGTTATATCATATCATATCATGTATACATCCCCTCCACGCCATAACCCTCCCATCACCTCCCATCACCTCCCCTCATAACTCCCTCTAATTAAAAACCACCGTCTTATGACCATTCAACAAAACTCTTCTCTCCGTAACCCACTTCACCGCCGTGGCCAAAACATTACTCTCCACATTACTTCCCTCGACCGTCAACTCCTTAGGACTCAATCCATGACCGACCCTCACAACATTCTGCTCAATAATCGGACCCTCATCCAAATCGCTCGTGACAAAGTGTGCCGTGGCCCCAATAATCTTGACACCGCGATCATACGCCTGGTGATATGGTTTCGCGCCCTTAAACGACGGCAAGAAAGAATGATGGATATTGATGATCTTCCCGCTCATCGCCGTGCAGAGCGTCGGACTCAAAACCTGCATGTATCGCGCCAGGACAATCAAATCGATATTGTTCTCCTTGACCAATTCCAAGATTTTGCCCTCCTGCTCTGCTTTGGTCGCAGCGGTCACAGGGAGATGATGGAAGGGAATCTTGTAGGTATTGGCCAGGGGTTCGAAATCCGGATGATTGGATACGATAAGTGGGACTTCGATGCCCAATTGTTGGATACTCTGACGGAAAAGTAAATCATTAAGACAATGACCGATTTTCGAAACCATGATGAGAACGCGAGGTTTGGTAGCCAGCGAAGAGAGTTGGAAATCCATACTCATTTCCTGAGCGATGGTTTCGAAAGCGCCTTTTAATTCCTCGAGACTCAGTTTCGTGGCTGAGGCGTCCGAGGTGGACGATGCAGGAGGACCAAAATGCACTCTCATGAAGAAGCGGAGGGAAGTGGGATCTCCATATTGTTGCGAATCAACAATGTTGAGATTGTGCTGGGAGAGGAATCCCGTGACTGCGTGGACGATACCTGGACGATCGGGACAGGAAAGAGTGAGGATGTATTCATCTGCTTTAACCATCTTGACTGATTTCTTCGCGGAAGCTTTTGCGAAAGATGAATGCGGAGAGCTTGAGAAATTTCTAACAGAAGGTTGGATGCGGAGTTGAGAAAGTTTGGCGATTGAGGCCAGATGGCGATGTGGTGGAGGGGTGAAATTTTTTAATGGCTCGGTTGTGGTGGAGGAAAGGGAGAAGACCCTTGCTTGGGAGATGACTTCGCGAGCGGAGCAAATGGATCGAATTGAGTGTACAGATTTAGTATTCAACAATAAAGTCGACTTAGTAGACAACCTGCTCGCCATTAAAATACATTCAATCTTTCTCACAGCCGATGACTCTTTTTAACCACTTTTATGCTCACGACCATTAGTGGGTCTTTGGGGAAGTTTGTAGTCATAGCGACACGTGATTCCTCTAACCGGCGATGATTCGGAGAAATCGTTTAATAAAGCGAGTGAGAGTAAGCATGAGGCACGTTCGAGGCACGATATCCATTGTTCTAAACTTTATAGAGTTTGGGGAGTTTGATATTTCGGGGCGGAGAAAGGTTATTTGTGGAGATGAGATGGGTTTAAACCGTTAAGTTGCAAAATTAGTTCGTGTAAGATTCTGAGGATGAATCATTAATTGGTACTGGTGTTCGATATCTACTTGCATATGTATGCGCATTGTACTTTCGAAATATGCAAGTTTGCTTGGCATAAATTTATGTATTACGAAGGACAAGACTCAATATCAATGTCACTACCTGCTTAATATCGTTTGCTATTTTCTGTTTCTGTACATATTCTATTCTGTTCAATTCCCAGCATCATAGTCATTACTCGTCTAGGTCATATCATATTGTGATATCGGCATCTTGTTCTGAGTTGATACTCATTCCGATACTGACCGCAACATCTAATCATTGTCTCTCTATTATCCAACTCGCTCTTCTAAAAATCATAAAGACTGGATTCAATATCTTCAATGCGTCATGCGCCCATTCCATAACTCTTTACTCTACTCCAGAAGAAAGCTTTATCGTTCCTCAATGTAAACTCTCCCCAGTCATCCGTCAGGCGATTATAATTCCAGAATCCGTTCCAAGCCAATTTGTTATTTTTGACTGTTTTTCCTGCACTAGTCATCTTCAACTCCATTCTATAGAAATATTTTTCATGAACTCCTTCAGTTTCTACATATAATGTACCCTCTGAACCTCCGACTTTAGAAAAGGGTTCAGCATCTACATCTGGCGAAGGAGAATCATTGATAGAGGATAGGCGCCAACGTCCACGACGAGCGTCGCTCATCACAGAAGAAGGGAGATGGGAAGATTGGTTTCTCCTGTGATATTCAAGAAGTTCCTTTGTCAAATGGTGAACGACTTCGCTGGGTTCGGTGGTGGTCAAAAGAGAGATTAGTGTGCCATCGCGATAGAAACGAAGGTAGCGGTAATAGGTGACAATGTGGACTGGAGAATTCCAAGCTACCGCTGAAGGGGAGGCTTGCCCAGGTCGAATATAGTTCACGGTGCTTATATAGCAGCCATTGAAACGAATGCGGGGACGTAAACGGAACATTTGTTTCCAGGATGAAGAATAAGCTGATTGGAGTAGGGAATGGGTGATGGTATCGTTACTGAGAGGCATTGGTGGAATAGACTCTTCACATAAGTCTTCTGTGGTCAAAAGTAATTCAGGCTCGGTTTCAAGAAGCTCTCCTGTGACTTCTGTTTGCCATTGATAATGCATTGCTTCGAATCCGAATTCTGAGCCAAGACATATCCTTTTCCAGATTTGTTCTCCCGTCGATACAAGATATGCCATGCGTTTGCATACTTGTGTAATTCGTGCAAGGTCAGCCACATCCCTAATTGCTACTTCTTTGAATATTTGTAATAGGATTTCATCAGGTACATCTGCAATTGGACATGGAGGAGCCGGTGTCCCTTCAATTTCTGGTGGCGATGGTTCAATTGATAAATCCGAAAAACTTTCTATCAATTGTTTAATAGTTTGTGGGGGCCCATCCGGTGAGTGGTGTGCGGTATTGGGTACTGTGGCAGATGCATTGGATGGATTTGTGTTTGTAGGTTTCGGTGGAAAGGCAGATGGTGGGAAATGTTTGTTCTTATATTTTCGATCAACTTGATCATCAAGCTTATGATAATCAGCAAAAGTCTTGTATAATTCATTTGGAACCAAACTTACCCGAAATGCTTTGCGGTAGAGATCAAGACTGTCTCCTAAACTACCTTGACCTTCCTTCTCTACCGCTTTTTCATAGTGTTCCAAAGCTGATTGGGGCTCACTATTGCCATTCTTCTTACCGTATGGATAGAATTCATCTTCTTCTCCTGCACCCACAGCGCCACTTGGTCCGTCAAAGTGCAATGTTTGAGGCTCAACGACATCCTCATCTCCAGTTTTGGTATTCTCATGAACAAGTTTTGTCCGTGGAGCTCTTTGTGGTACATTGGAAGGCCCTGCCGCTTGGGATGGAGGACATGCCTGGGCAACATTTGACCGTCTAGTCACTTCTTCCTGCCATTGCTTGCGGAATGTTTCCAATTCGGGATTCGAGTCTTCCATATTGTACAATGTAGAATGGTAGGTATTATATGATATTTTGGAGAGAGTAAGTAAAATAGATAGATACGTATTAGGGGAAAGATCTTCCTATTCACCATATATTAGCATGAGATGAAGTAAATACCTACGATAGTTACCTGGTACTAGTAATCATTCGGTCTGACGCGACGCTATCTATCGCCGCTGACATAATTATCACACCTCTTATCGCCGCAAGATCCGTTATCGCTCCCAATTTTTTCTTTGATCAGTGGAGAACTCGAAGATCGAAGGCGGGAGGAATTAAGTTTTTGGTCTATTCAATTCCACAGCTCTAACTTAAAATAAGAAAAATGAACTACTCATTAGGTATTCAATTTACATCATGATGATCAGTACAATTTAAGCCATTATTCCCCTCTCTTTGAAGTTATACAAATACATACAACAACCATACATAGGTGATTTAACAAAGTTACTAATTGATTTTCTTCTTCTCTTCAATTCAATACTTTTCCTCTTTACATCGCAATTGCTCAAGATTACTCGTCAATTCGACGTCATTCCACTCAAACAAAATCTTTTATGTCCGGCCTTTGGGATAGTCGCCCTTCATCTGTGGGGGACCGAATCCCAACAACTTTTGAATCCGAACATTTAGGACATGTCAGAATACACGGAGATGATCCAATACCTGGAGAATCAGGAACTGTAGCCATGACCGGCGATAATGATGATGTCGATATTGAGATCACGGCATCTCAAAAGATGATCTCGGCAATGTCTGGAAGTCTATTAACATCATTATTAGGTACGCACGCCACCCAGCATGTGAAATCTATCACAAGTTTCAACTAACACTTCTACTGTAGTTACTCCTTTAGATGTTGTTAGAGTCCGTCTACAGTCACAACCTTCCCAATCTCCTTTAACAGCGATTCGAAAAGCTGCTCTGGCCTCCCCTCAAACTTTCGGTACATTACCACCAAATCTAGGAATAACAGCATGTTGTCGAGAAGTTTTCTTTACCAGCGGTACAACGAGCGATGGTTGCATGGCTGCACCTAGAATAAGCGCAATGGAGGGTGTGGGATGTGCCGTTGAAGAAACACAAAAAAAAACCTTCAATTCAACTTTCGACGGGATGAGGAAGATTGCGCGGAATGAAGGGGTCACAACTTTATGGCGAGGACTGTCACCTACTTTGGTCATGACAGTTCCTTCGAATATAATATACTTTACGGGATACGACTGGTTACGATTCAACAACCAAAGTCCTATAAATCGAATGTTCAATGACAATTACGCCCCTCTTGCTGCTGGCGCATCCGCCAGGACTATAGCCGCTGCAGTTGTCAGCCCGATCGAAATGTTTAGGACGAGAATGCAAGCTAGTCAGGCAACTGGGGGAACACATTTTTCGGAAACTGTGAAGAGTGTTGGCGAGATGGTTTCACTTCACGGCTATACATCTCTGTGGCGAGGATTGACTTTAACACTTTGGAGGGATGTTCCATTTTCTGGAATTTACTGGTGGGGTTATGAATCCATAAGAGGGGCTTTGACAGATGCACGAGAGCGGGGTCGTGGGAGAACATATGATCGGAATACTTCTAGAGGTCAAATACGTACCAGATCACAAAGTCGAGAAAACCACTCGGCGACATTCCTGGATAGTTTTATTGCTGGAGCGTCATCTGGAGCAGTTGCTTCTATTTTGACTATGCCTTTCGATGTGGGAAAAACACGCCAACAAATCTTTCAGGAACCAGGGAAAACACCCGCTGGAGTTGAAAAGATTTTAGCACCTGAAGAACAATCTATGCCAAGGTTTCTTATGCACATCTTCAAAGAAGAAGGTCTTGGAGGTTTATGGAAAGGATGGGTCGCCAGGACTCTAAAGGTTGCTCCAGCATGTGCAATTATGATCAGTTGCTATGAAGTAGGGAAGAGAGCATTCAGGAGTGTGAATGAGAAAGCGGAATTAAAGCGAGGAACCGAGTGATGAAATGAATTCTCCCCTCTTCTGGACGGATGGAAGGTTGGTTTGGCGCATAAAAGGAACACGGAATTGTAATACTAAGCGTTTAGAAGCATAGCGATCTTGAGCAGGTATCCGGAATTTTGTATAGTATTAGAGATCCTAGAGACTAAGATAACTTGAGCGAGATTAATATACCCAAAGTTTGAACACCGAAGATCAGGAAGTAATACCAATTCATAATTTTAGTGAAAGAATGATTGAGAGAATGAATGAGGACTACGACCCGACCCGTATTTACCCCAGACTTTCGTTTGGCTCTGAGAGCGCTGATACCGCGTACCCCAGTAAAGCAACTTTACGCGTCTTAAGATGCTCTGACGCGAAACTTGCATCATAGATTTGGGAAATCCAAACTTTCCCAATATTCAAGATTCCATAGAGCTGACTTTGTCTTTCGTATATTCTATCCAAACGAACCTTCATTTACTTATTACCTCTATCAAAGTGTCTACACTACTCCTTTTTCGTCATCGACCTTTTTCTCCAATTCCCATCATGTCTCTCAAACGCAAAGCAACCACAAATCCTACCAACGATGCCAAAAAACCCAAAGCAAACGGATCAATCACTTCATTCTTCGGTCCACCCAAAACCGTTTCCTCAACTACCAAAGGATCTGGTAACTCTGCAGATTCTACTGCACCAGCACCAGCAGCATTCAAATTCAATAAGGAAAAATGGATAGCTACATTGACAGAAGAGCAGAAAGATTTGTTGAAATTGGAGATTGAAACACTACATGAGAGCTGGTTGGCGGTATTAAAGGATGAGATTGTAGGAAAAGAGTTTCTGGAATTAAAGAAGTTTTTGAAGAAGGAATTGGAGGGAAAGGATAAGATATTTCCACCGATGGAGGATGTTTACTCTTGGTATTTACATTCTGACCTTCATTCAATCGTTCAATGGCACTCAAGTAACAATTGGCTGATCAAAACAATGACCAGGTCAAGGCATACACCTTTCAACACCGTCAAAGCTGTGATAATTGGCCAAGATCCATACCACAACTTTAATCAAGCTCATGGTCTCTGTTTCTCCGTCCGCGCTCCTACACCGGCTCCACCTTCACTCAAGAATATTTTCAAAGCTCTCGCAAAAGATTATCCAGACTTCAAACCTCCTCCAAATAATGGTGGTCTTCTTACTCCTTGGGCAGATCGCGGTGTCCTTCTCATCAACACATGTCTTACAGTCCGAGCTCACCAAGCCAATTCCCATGCAAACCACGGCTGGGAACGATTTACTCAAAAAGTGATCGATACAGTTGCTCTGAAGAGAAATAAAGGAGTGGTATTCTTGGCGTGGGGAAGTCCTGCAGGAAAAAGAGTTGCGAAAGTTGATAGAAAGAAACATTGTGTTTTGATGAGTGTACATCCTAGTCCTTTGAGTGCGAGTAGGGGATGGTTTGATTGTGGACATTTTAAGAAGACGAATGAGTGGTTGACTGAGCATCATGGGGAAGATGCAGTTATTGATTGGAGTTTGGATATTCCTGCCGCTAAAGCGGGCGTTTGAGGTGATGAAACATTTCATGGGAGATGATCTTTAGAGGGGAAGTTGGCTAGTAATGTCAGGTGTCGATAAGCTCTCGTCTCCAAATTAGGATTGCACGCAAAGGAAGTTTGGATTTAGGCATTGGGTACTGAACATTATTGCAATGGTTCCTATCATGATGGAGCTTCCTTGGCTACATGAGTTCAATCCGTCTTTTTATGAAGTTGATGATAGAGGTTCATTTTGTTCCTTGGCGACGCAGGGTGTTGAGAGAATCGTAGTTAATTTATTTGCCCATCTCAATATCCGGGTGATTAAGGTCATACATATTTTACCGCATAACATAGAATACTACATTGTATGCCCCTCGCCCCTTAGGGGACTTGTAATGACTCTCTGTATGTGGTACATTGTTTCACAACATCTAGCAATACCCATTTTACTTCAACGTTTTGTTGAGTCCCATCAAATTACTCTCCTGTCTTTTCAAGTGACAGCTCTAAATACGAACGTGGATCTATCCTCCATCCAAATTCGCACATTATCATAATTCTCGTCTGTTATGCATCCTTTCGAGAATCATTCACAGTTGAGTATCATCCTCTCTCCAGGATTTCCTATCTTCACAGTTGCTTCTTCGAAGAACATCCAACTGATATCTCAGCATCTATAAATATGACAGAATTGAACGATATCGCTTTCAATATTGCAGCATCCATCAATAGCCTCTTTGTCCTTGACTATGGCGCCGACAAGTTTATAGACAATACTGCTATCGTAGCAGCTCGATTCAATGTTTCACCACATTGATTGCGTTACTCGCGTCTGATGCAGAATGCGAAAAAGTAAGTGAGGATGTTCATTTCGATAGTAGCACAAAAAACTAACAAGAATACCACACAATAGTAATTGCGGCTATCTCTCAACATCAATCTTCACTTGCAGTTGGCAATATCATCGGATCATCTATCTCGATCGAATATCCCATGTGCTTTTTCTCTGAGTCTGATGTCTCCCAATTTTCTATTACATTTGATAAGAGCTTAAGGATTTATACTATACTACCACTCTTGTCATTGTTACTTCCATCTCCTCAGTATTTCTCCTCGTCTTCGAATCATGAGATAGAATAGTGGGAGTGATGCTTATCACTGATTTTTGGGATATAGCATCTCTATAGGTGGCATATGTAATATAGAAAGGTATTATCTCCACGCCAGGGGATGATTCAGATAGTGGTAGTGATACTTCTTCTGATGAGAGGAACTTTACCGAGAGTGTGGTTGGAAAGTTATGATTCCCTATGTGTCCAGGTACCACTAGCTTACGAGTTATGTCGCAGACTCTCGATGACTAGGTATGAAAATCTTCTACCCTGAAAGTTTGTGGAGGAAGATAATGAAGAAATCGGTTCGAAGAATCCTAGCTACTTGCAAGTTTCAACGCGAGATGCGTCGTTCTACTTTTTACCATATCATATACCTCACACTTGGTCTGCTCGGGCTTTCCCTCTCACCATGTATTCTATCTCATAGTATTATGCCATTAGCATTGCTGTTTTCGCTCTCTACTACGGTTCTTGTAACAATCATTCTTTCCATTGTGATGACGCTTTCTGGAAAACTTTTCGCGATTCTATCCGAAAGAAAAAATAAGAGTAATTATCGTAGCAGGCACAACCGTTTTGAATATCTTTCTATTGACATTATGCGCGGGAATTTTATTTCTCGCTGGTGATTTGGACGCTCTGAAAATCAGTATAGCTTTTTTCGAACTGGCTTGTATATAGAATCTTATTAGTGTAGTACTCTGCGGGGTTTCATCCGCGGGGGGTAGATTATAAATGAGCTGGGTATTGGGAGGCTTTTCATGGGGGTTTTAATCGCTGGATTCCTAATGGTGAAAATGTGATCCTTAATCAGATGTTCTGGATCTGTAGCTCTCGGTACCAATCGGAGGTGGGGTGGGATTAAGCCCTGTTACTATTTCATTGATAGATGATGATAGATCATTGGCGTCAGATTCTAGTGGAGGCTTTACTCCTATCTAAAGAAACGGCACAGTTTTTCTGTACGTTTGTAATGTTGCATGGAAGTTGAATGCCCAAGGTTGCACCGCATAGCATTTATCTAGTGATGAATGGCCAATGCATATTGATATATTCAGAGAGGTGGCGTAGAAAAGGAGATCGGCTCGAGATGGCGGAATGTGAGCTGGAGCTGAAAAGCTCGGTCATGTCGTCCTACTATATATTACTTTGGTGGTCTTGTCATCGAGTGATATCCAGTAATATCCTGTGATATCGAGTGATTAGATCAGATAACGGGATATCACCGCACTTGATGAAGCATCTGGGGGGACTTGGCAACTTCACATATGAATACACAAACACAAAACATGGCGTTCATATTTCCCGAGAATATATGAGATACCCCTTCTCCTGAGTAGTCTTCAAGGAATCTAAAATGTATCAACTTGGCATTCACATTTCTTTAGCTGAATCTGCAATTAATAGTCTCGAGTCGAAGGATTTGAATGAGAAGAAGTCTAGTATCAATATAGTTGGTGATTGTGAACCTCAAGATCCTTTTTCAAGTTAGATTCGTCGCGGGATTTTCTTCCTCTACGATTTGTGCAATAAGTAGCAAGAGCTTGGCAGTTGGATTATTGTTCAGGGACAACTTATTTGCGAAGGAGCAATGGATTGGCGCGTGTCGCTGTTTTGAAGAAGATTGCTCACGAGGTGTATGGTCATTTTTCTATTGGCATCTGTTTGGCAAATGGGTGGGTGGCTATGGGGATGAGCTGGCTGCTTTGGTTTGTAGTTGCTAGAATGAACGTGGCGCTTTTGGCGTTTTTGGGGATAGGCATTGGAAGGGATGATTCGATGGGAGGTTAAAGAGTAAGAGTTGAATGCTTAGAGAAAAGGAAGATCTTACCATGGAGAATCGGAGAAATGAAACTCATGAACGGGAATTGGATTTGAGACCAGCAGAAAAGCATTGTATTGATACGCGGCGAGGACAATAATTTATGTTGATTTGTGATAGCAATTTAAAACCACTTTCAGTGTATAGTATGGTTCCAAGGGAGACATGTTTTCTGAAAATTTGCTTTCCAAGTCCGTCGATACTTCAAGTAGTTGTCAAATGGGATACCATTAGTAAACTCGACGCTTTTTTAAAGAGTTTTCATACTTGCTCTTCTTCAAGCCTTTAATTCTTCAAGGATATTACACACAAATGCGGTATGTATTTGATAAATATGCTTATCGAAAACTTGAATATAGTCCCGAGGATTCTAATATACTCTTATTCCTTGGATATTCTGGTGTACGGTTCTATGAATCGTAGAATGTGGTGAAGGGGGTCTGTAGGATAGACAGGCAGTCATTCCAAACAGTTCTCGTGTAAAAAGTGTTGATCAGACATTTCATTATTTAATATTCTTGCATAAAATCACAACAGCCGCCTGTGTGTACGTCCGAGTACCATAAAATTTCACAAAGCCAATCCCAAGGTAACATCATTCCCGCATCCGGCATTTCTGCATGGCGATCGCGTCAAACACTGAACACAAAGCTTGACTACATACATGATAATTGCCGCTACGCGTATACCAATTCTCTTCACGGACACTTCAGTATGCCCCTTTATCAATCTCCGCCTAAATGTCCTTCAACTGCACATAGTCATGATTTCTAATAATCAAATCATCTTCCCACCACATCAACGTACAACCTACCAATTTTTTCAACTCTGTTTTTTCTTTCGGCAGTCGCTCACCTGTCTCTGGAGATATGGCTGGTCTGCATGTAATTTCCCACTCCCAGGCTGTGAAATCTTTGTGTCCATGTACCGAGGCAGTGGTTATTGTGAGGTCGTAGAAGTCGGAAAAGGTTTTTGAATAGTGCGACTCGACTTCCGAAAGACCCATGAGTTGATTGTTGGGTGTACCTAAGGGGAGAGGTATCTTTAGTGAGATTCGAGAGTTAGGGAATGAGGGAACATACTAAAATCTGAGTAGACAAAGTTAGTCGGATGATAGTATTTCATGATGGCTTCGGTGTCTCCTTTCTTGTATGCTTTGATGTATGTATCCATGCGTTTCATGATATGATCATGGTCGCCATGCTTCTTGTGTTGTACATGAAGGGGTTTTTTGTTATGAGGCGGCATTTTTGATGTCGTTTGAGTTGATAGTCACTATCGCGAGAGCATTCAAGAAGTTTTGAATCTGTTGCCGAAGGAGTGAGAAAAAGAGTAAAACGTACGAAAGTGGTTGAACCGATTCAAAATTAGATGCAATATGGATGGGCTCACGATTTTTCACCTTGGTTTTGATCAATTGAGATTTGCGAAGAAGGGGTATTAATGCTAAGTTTCTGGGGCTCACTCGATTGCTGATTGCGAAAGAGGGGTGTTGATTCCATGATCATCCCACCTCTGCCCCTACACATTGAGTATATCTGGGAACTGAGGCTTTTCATCCGTATCCCACCTTTATACCCCGCTTTTCTTTTTTTCATCAATTTTTCGTTCATTCTGATCACAGTTGATTGGAAAGTTGACGATGGCGATCAAGCGAGCACAGCCAAGCGTAGCTGATAACACAAATCAGATGCACGACTTTCCAAATGCATTACTACTCCGTTTCATCCTTGTGATTGATAATCCAGCTGAACAACAGCCTTAGTGGGGTTCAGGCAATTATTATATGCAATGATAATATCTGATATGTGATCATAATTGGGCACTGGACGACGGCTGTTAGGCGACTCATCCGATCGGCTTGCCAAGCGTGTTGTTCCAAGATTCATGCTTATCTCGATCTGCATCACCTTCTTCATTCGGTACATTCTTCAGAGGCTGAGTGAACTGTATGGTTGAAGTGGGGTTGAAGTTTATTACCCTTGCGATGTTCGATACTGCTACTGCGGGGCAAAAAAAGAAGGAGGGGCTGAAACACAATATGTAAGCTCACCTCTTTCGACAAGTTAGAAACCGAGTGAAATAAAAACATATTCGTTTTGATTTCCTTTCCATCCCATCTAACAATCATGACAAGTCTGGAAACGAATTATCCTATTGATGAGTCCGCCACTCGAAGCATTGAGAAAGAAGCGATTGACACGAGTCAACTCTTCACCGACGAGGAGAGCGTCGAAGGGCCACTTCTCCTAGCATTGCTGATGGGAAACAACAATGCTAATGAATGGGCCGCGGCTCAACCCGCTCCAGCGGATGCTGTTTCTGACACCTTGAACCCCAACTACTATGCTCTCCAGTTGAGCTCCGCTGGAAATGTCGATGAAGAAGTAATTGCCTCTAGTCAACCCTTCGCAAAGGAGGAGGGTACAGATGGACCACTTCTCTTAACATTGCTGATGGGAAACAACAACAACAATGCTAATGCACAGGCCGCGGCTCAAAGCGCTTCAGCAGATGTTATTTCTGACACCTTGAATCCTGACTATTATGCTCTCGAGTTGGGCTCCACTGGAAATATCGATGAAGAAGGAATTGATATCAACCCATCTTCTATCGACAGCGAGGATGGGCCTCTCCTTTTTGGACTCTTGTTAAACAATCAGAACAACAACAATGGGAAAGACCCCGCATTGAATAATGTGAATAACGGTAATAGCACCTTGAGTCCAAGTGATGTCGCTCTTGAGCTGAAGCCCATTCAAAACGAAATCGAGGGCACAGCTGACAACAGACCATCCTCTATCGACGGCGAGGATGGACCACTTCTTTTTGCGCTTTTGTTGAACAATCAAAACAACAACAACAGCGCCCCAAATGTGGCTCCCGTTGGAAAAGAGAACAGGGAAATTTCCGATACTTTGGATCCTAGAAGTGTTGCTCTTGAGTTAAAATCTCCAGTGGGCAACGATGCAGATGCTAATGATACACCCGTTGAAGCTAGTGGTGAAGACGGTCCACTCATATTTGCGTTGATGCTTGGGAATCAAAACAACAACAACGCGCCCAACCCTAATACTCAAAACAATGGAAACGTAATTGTCGATTCTTTGGATTCCAGACAATTTGTTCTAGAGCTAGACGGCCCTGAAGACAGTAGTTCGAGCGATACTGATCGACTCATCAGTGAGGGTGATGGTCCCCTCCTTTTGACGATGCTACTTGCAAACCAGAACCAGAACAATGGGAATAAGGCTGTAGCAGCAGCTATGAATCAACCGATTGCGGATACCTTGGATCCCAGTGATACTATTACCGAAGCTATCCCCGATGTGATGGAGATGAAAACTCAGTTATTAGAGCTGTATCCCTCTAAAGATACTATCACCGAAGCCATTCCCGATGTTATGGAAATGAAGACTCAACTGCTAGAGTTACACTCGCCTGGAAACGACGAGGCCAATAGCATCCCCGTCATGTTAAAGGTCAATTCTCAAGCTCAAAAAGCTCAGATACTGGCGATGCTTCAAGGCCGTTCAATTCCAGTAGCCATCGCTCCGAATGGCACCAAAGGGAGTTTTGTAAACGGAACACTTGATAGAGCGCAAGTCACCGCTGCCAATTTGCAATCCACGGCCCCCATTGCTGTCAACGAGGCCAAAGATGGTAATTTGAGCGACGAGCAACTACAGTTTTGGAGAGAAAATGGATATCTTGTTATCCCAGATACACTATCGGACAGCCAAAAAGAAAACTTACTTAAAACTGTACATGAAGCGGCACAAGTACTTGCCGGTGGTGGCGAGAGAGTACAAAAACATGCCTATCTCCCGGGACAGAAATCTTACGTGAGTCCTGTGGGTCGAGCAATCGCCACATTAAGTGAACGTGAGTTACACATACCCTAGTCACTGTCACATAATACTGACCTTAAATCCTCCATCAAGATGGCTTCAACCCCGACGTTGAACCACTAAAACGTATCCAACGCATCGGTTGCGGCGTCCACCGCGTCATGCCTCCATTCCGAAAAGCCATCCTTAGTCCCCTCCATTCCACACTCGCCAAGTCCCTCGGCTACAAAGACCCACGCATATACCAAAGTTTGATCATCGTGAAAGCCGCGGAGGTCGGCGCGCGCGTGGTTCCTCACCAGGATGGCTGTTCGGGATTCACAAATCCATCGAGTTGCACGACTTTCTGGTATGCGCTTGAAGATTGCTCGACGGAGAATGGATGTTTGGCGGTTGCGCCGGGAAGTCATCGCGTAGAACCGATTACAAGGCGTTGTATCACTAATGGAAATGGACAGCCGGTATTTACTGATTTGGAAAAGCCGGTTTATGCGGACATTGAGGGGGTCGGTGATTCGACTCTGCCGAAGAAGAATGAGAAGGGGGAGTTTGAATATAAGAAGCTGGAGGTGAAAGCAGGGACTTTGATATTGATGCATGGTAATTTGATGCATAAGAGCGAGGCGAATCGAAGTAGTAAGAGTCGCGTTGCGTTTAACTTTGGAGTCGTGGAGGGTGAACACGGCTGGCTAGAAGACAATTATCTTCAGCCTTATGAAGGAACGACAAATTTTGAGAGGTTGTAAAGCAATCACAATAGTTTGAATCTTATTTTCGTCTTTTGTATGAACGCTAATAGCAAATAAAGAGTTTGAATCAGATCAGGAAGATAGTTTCACTAACTTTAGTGAAAAAAGTTGAAACGTGTAAAGCTGTTAAGGTATTTTCGAGCAGGTATGGGTGAACATATAAAATGTAAAATTTATACATGAATTGCTATAACGCCATCAAGAACTATGTAGATATATATACAAAGAAATAGTTTCTTCTCCTTCCTCTATTCTTTCAATCAGAACGCTGAAATCTTACAATACTCTATTCGTCAAGCTCATAGCCGAATGGGCAGGTGTCATCATCACCACCACCAGATGCAGAGCTAGCAGCTGCTGAGGAAGCAGATGTAGTAGCTCCCGAAACAGCTGATGCGGATGCAGCGGCGCTTGAAACTGCTGAAGCTGAAGCAACGCTGCTTCCTGAAGATGCTGAAGATGAAGTGGTGGTGGAGGCAGTAGAGGAGATGGTCTTCCCAGCCAATGCCAAGATCTTCTGCGCGGCTTGCTCAGCAGCAACCATGATGATAGCTTGAGTGTTACCAGTTGGCATATCAGGGTGCATAGATGCATCCACGACGAACAAATTATCGGTTCCCCAGACTTGAGTGTTGGTATCAACAACTGAAGTTCCATCGTTGGTCTCGCCCATAATAGCAGTACCAGTGAAATGATCACCAGTAACGTAAGTACCAGCGGAGACCAGAGAAGCACCGGTAATGGTGCTATCGGATGCGGTAAGCATGGTGCTGTTCTTGGCGGCATTGAGGAAGTAGTCGATAATGGTTTCCATGGCAGATTGATCATCGGCGGTGTTCATCCATGGGTTAGTGGTGAATTCTGTGGCACCAGAACTAGTAATACCGAGAACACCAGTGGATGTTAAGCCGTGGGTAAGGTAGAGCTTGATGCGGATTTGACCACTAGCAGGAGAGTTACAGGTTCCTTGGAAGTATTTGGTTCCGCTGGTGGTGTTAAGGGAAGTCCAGAAATTTAATCTTTGACCAGATTGAACAAGTGGTCCGGTTTGTTGGGCGAAGAGATCGATGTTAGCAGTACTTGGAGAGGTGAAATCAGTTGAAGACAACGAGGTGGAATTGCTAGCCATGGCACCGGTAACGTTGAAAGTGAGGGTGAAGATTGGGTGGTCCTTGAGGTTCTTTCCGACTGGAAGTTTAATCCAGTCAGATTCAGCTGGGAGAGTAACACAGCTGCTTCCGTTCTTCACAGTGGTAATTTGATCGGCTGGACCAATTCCACTGTTCATCAAAATACGAGGAGTAGACATGGCTCCAGCAGCGAGAATAAGTTTACCACCTGTATTGAGGTTGATGATTTGACGAACACCAGTGTTGGAGTTTTCAACTTCAACACCAGAGAATGTGGTACTGTTGATGGTGCTTCGGATACCTCTTACGACCTTAGTATTGAATTGGGCTTTGAAGTTGTTCATAGCAGTAGCGAGAGGGTAGTAAGACTTGACTGGACCAGCACGGAGACCATCTTGGATATCCCATGGTGGATGAGAGTAAGCTAGAGTCTTCGAGTTTGGCGATTCGATAGCATCGACTTCAGACCAACCAAGGTTACCCAAGAATGAAGAGAGAACGTTCCATACGCTTTGATCGTATCTTTGCGAGTTTGAGGTAGGGTTGGTAGTACCGGGGTTACGCTCATAGAGTCTGTCGGCGGATGCACTGACATCGGTCCATTTCCATCCAGTTGGCCATTTGTCATCGAAATCAGCTTCTTGTGGACGGACGAACATCAAGGCATTGACCATAGTACCACCTCCAAGAATACATCCAGCCATTGAAGCAGTGTCTGTACAGTATTCGTCGGAGACAGAAGCGGATGTGAGATAGTATGCCATGGAAGGAACATCATATTGGGTGACGGTGTCGTTCCATGAAACAGTGGATCTACCACCAGTAGCATAGGTGGAAACATTTCCTCTTTCTAACATCAAGACAGATGCACCGCTCTCGGCAAGACGCTCTGCAACAATGATACCAGCTGGACCTGCACCTGCGATGATGTAATCGTAGGTTGAGTTGGAGGTTGATACGGTAGTGTTTGAGCAAGTGGTAGTAGTGGAAGTGGTAGTAGTGGTAGATGCGGTTGTGTTGCTGGCAGTGGCAGCGCTGGCCATAGCAGCCCAGGTCGCGTAGTTATCGTTCGCAGCACTGGCAGTTTGAATACCGAAATCACCATACCCAGTACCGTGATAACTGAAAGTCGCATCGGTAGCAGAGGCAGCATTTGTGACTGTGCCATTACCATAAGCCCATCCAACAACGACTTGAGTAGCACCAGCAGCCAAAGTATAAGTGTTTCCAATACAAGCTTGGCAAAGGAAAGTGTATGACATGTGGGTTGAGTTGACAAAGGTACCTTTTGCAATTGGCAACAATTGTGCCGTGGCGTTTGCGTAGGCACCTGGAGAAGTGTATCCACTGGTCTCACGCAACGATGCAATGACATCAGTTCCACTGGGCCAAGCAACAATCAACATACTACCAACCATACTACCAGTTAATGAAACACCTCCATATCCTGAACCAGCTGTGCTTGGGATAACCTAATCAATGTTAGCATACTATGCCGTCGCCATGTGATGAACAGGTCCTTACAATTTGTCCGATGAAGTCAGATGTGGCATTGGCCTCCATGACCATACCGAATCGGAAGCCTGTAGTGTCTGTTGCACCCTCGAATGTGATTCCAGTGTTGGCATCCACGTAAGAGACAGCCGTTTGAGCAAGAGCTCTGGCGGCAAAGCCAAGAGTGAGTAAAGAAGTACGCATTTTGAAATTTCGAGATGTGTTTCTTGCGATTGTTTAATTTGAATGAATGTGTATATGAAGTTGTTGATTTCGGAAAATGGTCACCAGACCTGTCAATGAGAGTTTAAGAAAAGAATGAATTGAAAAAGAATGTATACCGTCAAGGCAACAACTCAAAAGAAGAAATGAGAGAAGGAACGGAAGAGAAGAAAGAAACAATTCTTGCGATACAGAGAGAAAAGTCAAATTTTGCGCAGATGCAAACCTTTTTGTACTTTCAAAAGTTCGAAATACTACTATCCTTGTTGAATCCATTGTTATTAATCCACTGCCGATGGCCCAAAAAGCTTCAATCATCTAATTCATCTATTTGAGCCTCGACTGTGTCCACTGTCCCGGCAAAGTTTGGTATTATGCTTGATTGAGGTTCCTAATTCCTTCTCTCTCATTTGTTTCGTTTTATATCGTGTATCTACTTCATTCAAAAGTGGATCAATCAATAGAGGGGAAGGTACGCCATGAGGCTGTCATTAGATGAATTTATATTGAGGGGTAAATTGGTAAATTGGATAGTCGTCATCTAGACAATTCGCTATGGAAAGCCCCTGTTCGCACGTTTCAAAAGCTTTCTTTCGCCTATTTTGACGTTTCAGGATCTTGCCGGTTCAGGGAGTTCTGGGGGATATTGATCCACTCGGATTCCCATTTCTGGCCTATAGTTTGAACGTTCATCCGAGTATGTTCTAGGAACGGCAAAATCATGCTGGGATAAAGTTCCTGCACGTAAAAGAGCCTGATAGATGTGATGGTTTCATGACAAAAAAATCGAGAAAAATCAACAACACAGCAATACAACAATTTAAGCAATTCATACAACCAAGACCAACCAAGCCACACCTTTCATCATCGAATTCATGCACAGTGGCTGTAGACTCTGTTCATGACATTCTAACCAAATCAAGCATCGAGCCCAATTTTTCATATGATTCGGGCCTATCTTGGAAATTAAAGGGAAAGAAGAAAAAGGAATTTGCTCTCATGAGGATTTGATGGATCAATAATGTTATTATTGGGTGTGGTAAACCATTTTCTTTCATTCGTTGGCCACACGCGAATAATGTGATGAGACCCCAAATACTAATAGAAGCGTGTTTCCAACGTTCCATCTGAACTTTCAACAGGATCTGGTGGATAAGAAGCCGAAATGCGTAAGGAGTACTCGGTATATAAAATTAACTTCTGCCAGGGACTGTCCAATTGATAAGATTGAGTGTGCAAGGCTTTGGATAACCGGAAAATTCTTTATCCACTATTGTTTCCAGTACAAAACATCTCCTTCTGCTGTGCGTCATCGAACAAGGAGAGAGACTTGAAGACCTTGCCACTTTCAAATGAGATCTAGAGTATCGTCAATTAAGCACAAAAAGGAGGTGCAGAGAAGGGATAAAATCCATAGGTCGAATGCTCATGCTGCCACGTTCTTTCGGCCATAAGTGTCAAACTCCAACTCCGAGAGGGAAGCCCACCAGCGCCGAGACGGAAAACCTTCCGCAAAGTCCAGATGCAGTCTATGATTGTATCAGTGGAATCTTATTTTATCGGCTCCATATCGGCTCCACTTGCAAGTATTCTTCGGTCGATGTCAGTCAATATTTTGACGATTGATCTGAGCGTTGAAAACCCGAAATTATTGAAAGCCTTGATCGTTATTGTCATTACCGGACTTTGTATCTCGGGGTCATGACTCGCACGTTTTTCATTTACTTTCATAGGTATAGATTTTGCTGATTCTACTTATCTTTCCTCCTGGTAGCGAAACTGTGCAGGATGAAAAAAATATTGTATTTGGAAGCAGACCATGCAGTTGATATTTGCTGGCTAAGCTGGAGGTTCTAATTGATGTGGTTGATATCGATCTAAGGTCCAGCCACATTGTGGCTCAATATTACCATCACATGACCTGAAACACCATGACAGTTTTCCATCTCGAAGAATTTGTTAATTTGTAGGTCAAACCAGACAATGTTTGTCAGTCCAGCTGATTGTTTCCAACTTCTTAATCCTGAATCTCACTGTCTACACTTCTACAACACTTTGTTATTCATGAGTTTGGATATAATAATCAAGGGCCTGACTAAGAAAAAATATGATGATGGTGGGATCTAAAGGCCATTTCCCGTTTCCCAGCGCCTCGTACATCCTTGAAACAACCAAAACCGAGTGGTGAGAGACTTGAAGGTCAACGTGGGATCGTTACGAATAGCTTTGTCTGATCCAGAAAGCCTGGAATCACCGTTTATCAGTGGTGTGAAGATTCACTATCTATAGTTGTTGAGTTAATTCCATCGTTGCGGGAGTGGTAAAGCTTCGCCATCCTCCAGCTCCAATTTCTCACTCAGTGTTTGATCGATTTATAGTTGGCATCAAAAGATAAGGAGACGCGGACATCTTGTTCGGCAGGTCTTGTGAGTCCCCTTGAGCTTGTGCAATGCTGTTGATTTCAAGGTTGCATGACTTGCATATCCTCCAATTCGTTCTTCATTCTTCATTGCAGAAGAAAACCAGGCAATCAAATGACTGAAATGGTCATCATATCTCCTTCGTTTGGCCCAATTCTTTTTAACCATGCGATTCCAGGGATCTACTGTAGCTTCTTGTGCCACAACAGCAATAATGCACGTTCACTGCTATTACAATTTATAAACTCATGAATCGTCATACAAGTCTTGTTAGCGATTAACATTTTTGTCAATTCTGACCTGGCTGAAAATCAACACAAGGTCATGCCCGTTCGTATCATAAACACAAGAGAGAGATGCGAGTCGTGAATGATCAAAATATCGGAAAGTTTATGAGCTTGCTCTGCTGATCAACACGTCGAGGAATCTAGTGTACCTGTGTATAAAGGGGTGCAAAGTGTAATACTAGCACTTCAAAGGGCTCAATGCAAGAATGCAGATTTGAACTAGTAAACCGACAAAGCCCACGGTCCTAGTAATTTCAGACACCCCCGTCTTGTTTTGACAATTTTTTCCTACTGATTGTTCACTACACAAACTGCTATATATCGAAGGATGATGACAAGCTTCTACTCTTCGTCTGATATGTACAACAAGAAAATCTGTTCATCATTTCATTGTCATTTGCCAGCGAGTCGATCAAGATCTCTTATTCATGAGATAATTGTGTGAACAAGGGAATTCACTTCAAAGGAATGACTTCAATACAATAGCTCCTATATCAAAGGGATTAAGCGAATGCGAAAGAGACTAGCTCTTTCAGTAGTGCCTATATAAGGCCTACTACTTTCCTACATAGCTAGCTCTTCAGATAGAATACAATGAGACATACAGGACCTACAATACGTGGGTGCTACGTCTTCCGTATCCTTCTCAAACCAACAATAATAGTATTCTTAGCTACCTAGTTAAATAGTTAAGTGGTTTCACCTTCCAATTGCCACGTATTTCTAAATTCACCAACAGTACAAACACTTGGTATACAGGTCCCGATATTACCTCAAGCTTTGCACTCCCCATTCAATCCCAATAAGTCTCTCTCTCTTTACTCACAGATCTATCGACCCCAGAGTAGTTCCCCCAATATATGTAGGTTTAAATTTATTCTCGGTGGAGATCCCCACTTGATTATTCCGTGAAATGGTGCTTGAAGTGAATCATAAACCAGGAGCCCATATGTTCACCCCCTCAGCTTAAAAGACTTGCAGGACTAATAAAGGCCATGTAAGATCTAGAAAACCATGACTTCAGCCATGCATAGCTGATTCTTTCCGCAACAGCCACAGGACATTCCCGAACGAGCCAGCTACAGGGTGTCATTTTCGGTTTCTATCATATGGATCTGTTCATAGCATCAAGTTAAAGCCCGAGAGCCATACGATGTCAAAGTTTTAAAGACTTTCATTGTCGTCCAGTATTACTATTTTCTTCTGCCATTGACGCTATACACCCTTCAAATATGTGACAACAACAACACGCTTTCGAACCTTCGCTGTTTGTAACTCAGTCCATCACCAATGCCCAAGAAATAGTCACCAGTCCTTTTATCTCATCTCATGTTATCTCACCATCGTTCCCTATATCAAACCTCTGTCATTCAACCCCGTTATCAACTCATCATTCTGCCTGATCTATGTCTTTGTGAATACCCAATCAGTTCCCTGCATAATCAACTCCACCACAGAAGTCCCCCATATACCTATATACCACTAACCTAAAGACTCTCTTCCTGCCTCCGAAAACCTTTCTAAAATCAAATATCTCTTCCTGATACGATACCCACCAAAATCGCCGAAATCCCTAGCTCTCATAGAGTCACAGAGTCCCGCTCACCCAACTCTTCAATATAAAAAACAACCGACATCTCCGCAAAAATCACACCAAAACAAGTTGACACATCTTATTAAACTATCAAGGAGATTCCATCCCATCCCATCACAAACCACAAACCCCTACTTGCAAACCCAAAGAACTTCAAACGTACCTCATTTCGCAACTCTCGATTTTCCATCAACATCGGTAACAACAACAAAATTTCCAAACAACAATAGCAACAACTCCCCAACCTCATCACAAAATCACAAGATCACAAAATCCCACCATCATACCCATCATTTCCATTCCTCCTAAACACGCCCATCTACTGCCAACTACCACCCTTTTTTTCCATTTCCCCTTATCTCATAGCATACACGTCCCTCCCCCCTCCCTAAAAGAACTATAACACATTCCCTTAAGAAACATGCCCACATACACACACATACGACACAATCAAGTAAAAGAATACAAAAGCAAAACAATCTACCTACCTATAATGATTTATTTATAAGCGAGATGGACGTGTATTAATGTAGATATAAATTGAAGGGAAAGAGAAAGGAAAAGAAAAAGAAATCAATACAATACTATACCATGTAGTGTATTCTTAAAATGCATAGGATCTATCTACCTGTATCATGATAGCCATACCTACATATCTCATACCTTTGTGTAGGAAATAAGGAACAATCGGATCGGATCGGATCAAATCATATCAAATACTGTCACACCACATCACATCACAGACATCACATCTCAGAAAACAGCATCAATATATATATCAATCATATCATTAATATTCTCGATCTCACAATCTCGAGGTCTCTTCTATCTTTTCTTCAAATACTATCTCATCTCATCTCTTCCTTTCCCCGGTTCCCGTGCAAGCCCGGGAGTTTTTTTATAACTCATCCACCCACCCACCCACGCAATCGATCAACCAATCAATATACCTCCTCCCTTCCTACCAATTCAACAGCTATATAAAAGCTCAGTATGCCCCAACCAAAACACCATCGCTATACTAACTCCATATGATAAAATATCACCTATATCCTCGCTCCTATCTAATCTCGAAACGCGATGGACCATTAGAAACCCCAGCAACAGAAAAGAATAAAAAAACTACATATGCAGAATGGGTATCATTGCACAGAAAACAAAGGAAAAATGCACGCTCGCTATGCTCATCAAGCTCTCTCTATCTAATCCCTTGAGGTTGTGGTAACCTTTTACCATCTAAAAATTGCCTTGGGGGTCTCTGTTCATAATAAGGATCAGGATCTTGTCTCCTTTTCCTTTCTTCGTATTCTGCTCTCTCTTCTTCGCTTAGACTGAATGCTTTCTTCAGCCATCCAAATGCACTTCTCTTCTTTTTAACTTTCTTTCCATCTTCCATTGTGACGGTCGTCGTATCGCTCATCACACTCATTCCCATACGACTCGGTGCCATTGACCTCGATAAACCACTTGGTACACGCTCATGGTGATGCATCGGGGCTGCAGTCCATGGCCTTTGCAATGGTGAATGTGGAGATGCGTTGACTGGACGAAAGAATTGTTTTTCGGAGTGAGGGGATGGGATGAAATCTCTTGTTAAAATGGGTGGCGGGATGTCACGTTCGCGACTCATCAAAACTGGTGCTGAGATTGCCGAAGAAGGAGATTGAAATGCTGGTGATGGAAGGTGTTCTTGTATCGAACGAATCGCAATTGGAGGATCCGATTCGGAACAGTATGCCGAATCGACTCCACGAGATGGAGGTGTGTCCTTCGCTAATTCGGGGTGTCTGGGAATACTTAAAGGTCCTGATCCTTTACGCTCCTCTCGTTTGCGGATTTCATTTTCACGATCTCTGCTCTTCTCATCTCTATTTCTTCGCTCCTCTCTGTTTGACTCCCTGCTACGCTCCTCTCTACGTTCTTCTCTACGACGCTCTTCCCTGATACGTTCTCGGCTACGCTCCTCTCTAATTTGCTTTTCTCTTTGGCGCTCCTCTCTATCAGCTGATAAATCCAAAGGCTCAATGCGACGCTGTTCGGGTCGTTCACGAGGACGAACCACTGTATTGGGCTTCAAATACAGATACGGATCTACTACTGATTCCGCAACTGAAGTAATTCGCGGGGCGGAGATTAATTTTGGAGGGGGTTTTAGGGTATCAGTTTCGGTCTCGGTCTCCTTATTCTTGAAAGAAAAGCGCTTTCGAAGAGATGGTTTTCTCTTGCCTTCCGGGGCGGATTGGAGGACAAATTCTTTCTGCACTTCTTTTCGTGGAGAAGTTTCTGGAGAAGCTTTGGGCGAGGTTTTGGGCGAAGTGTTGATCGAAGGCCTTGGTGAGGGCTTCGGCGAAGGTTTTGGTGATGGATTCGGGGAATAGGTGGTCGGCAAAAGTAATGGGGAATAAGTTGTCGGAGGGAGCATCGGAGAATAAGTTGTTGGGGGGAGTATCGGGGAATAAGTGGTGGCGGGAAGGACTGGTGTGGTCGTAGTAACGATTGGTGTCGTTGCAGAAGGTATTGGGGAGTAAGTTGTTGGAGCAAGAGTTGGAGAGTACGTTGTTGGAAAAAGAAGAGGTGAATATGTGATAGGTTTGAGAGTATATAATAGTTCAGGTTCAGGTTCGCCTTCACTCTCAGATTCGGGCTCTGGTTCTGGTTCCGACTCTGGCTCCGACTCTGGCTCCGGGGTCTGTTCTCGGTCTTGTACCAAGGCTATTGCTGGTAATATAGCTGAGATTGCTGGGGTTGTAGGGTTCGGATCGCTGGGGAGCTCTTTTATCATGGAAGCTCGAAGATTGCGAGGTACTGGAGCAGCTGGTGCTTGTATAGGAGAAGAATTACTGAACTACTCATTGTTAACCAAGAATGACATAACTGACCTAGCGAGCTTACTCTTGACTCCCGACTTATCCTGCCAGCTCTGCGATCCATTTCTGCCACAATACTTCCCAGTTGGCCGAGAGAAACCCCGAGATGATTACCTTTGGTTTGTAACGAGACATAAGCCTTATGCCAACCTTCTACATTTCCACACATTGCATCAAAGACTCTCTCCATGTTGGGCCGTTGCTTTCGCCATGACCGATTATCCTTCTGCCCTGCCAGGTATAATGTGAATTCCCTGCAAGCATCCATTCCTTGTTGCGCATCGAGAATAGTGTCCTTCATTGCTGCCGCGGTACGTGTAATAACGTGCTCGATACGTTCGTTGCCACTGACAATTTGTGACCTAAAAGCTCGATCTTCCAACATAGAATCGAAAATGGCAAGATTCTGTAATGGGAGTTTCAAATGCTTTAATCTCTCATCAATATCACTTTGTGCCAGGTCGAAATCCTCCAGCGTCATCTCTAAGAACCCATCTACCTCATTCACATGTCCCTGTAATATTGACATGACCTGTTCTTCATCTCGGGCGATTCCATTGAGAAGTAGATAAATCCCAAAGGATATCTGTGCCATTAATTTCCACAATTCATGATATTTTTGACCTGGTTGCCTCTGCCATCGCAAAGGATGTGTATCTTCGGAAACATCTTGTTCAATTAAGATCTTTCGTCGGGTCGCTGCGTCGCCGATTTTGGGTGCTGTTCGAGCTGTGTCGCTAGCCTCTTGCATCGACTCTGCAAAAGCACCTTGCATGGAACTTATTGGATGTTTTGGCACCATGGCACTTTTTGCAACTTCGTTGACTTTTTTGACTTCTTTGACATGATGCACTTCCTTCATTGTATCGTTATCTAACCTCGTATCGTCTAATCGCATTTCGAAAAGTGAATCATCATCAGGTTCGAGAATTATCGGAAAACCGACTTCTGGATCAGAAGAAGAGTCGTAAAATGCCATGATTGTCGCAGCCTGCCTACTTGAAGACTTATGCAAGAATTGATAGTCCTACATGGATTGCTTGAACGTAGCGAGCGCCTCTTAGCTGCATGTGAATATTGACCGGATTCTTGGTATCCACGGTATTGTAGATGAGGTAATATACTTTTGATGCAGTGCGCACCACTGATGGTGTACAACAGCGCTTCT
Source organism: Botrytis hyacinthi (assembly GCA_004786245.1). NCBI lineage: Eukaryota > Fungi > Ascomycota > Leotiomycetes > Helotiales > Sclerotiniaceae > Botrytis > Botrytis hyacinthi. The sequence continues at coordinate 84,624 of PQXK01000121.1, read as the reverse complement.
AGAAGTCCACAATCCGAATTATACGAACGATCAGAAGTTTCCGGTATGTCCAAGACGAGGAAGGTAGAGAAAAGGTAGCTTTCCTCAGTTGTGAACAATCCAAATCAGTCGTGATCTAGTCTACCCTCCCCCCTACAAATGGTCCCTTAGTCCACCGAGGAGGTGTCTGTGTCAGAGTCCACTGTCTACTTGTTGCAGTAGCGTCGAGAAACGGGTGGGAAACGAAAAGGCTATCGATAATGATCGCACAAGGCTTTGGAGGGAAGCGAAGAAGACTTTAGTTCGAATTTGGGTTCATCCTTTCACTATTTATTTTAAGTCAAGGGGACCATGCGCGGGATGAGATCGCCTTTGATTGCGGAGGTTTTTCGTTTCAAGTCTTGATGTCGCGAATTAAAACAAAATATACAACGTAATTCGGAATAGGGTAGAAGGGACGAGAGCAAGGAATGTAAAATTTGAGGACTGGTGGATGGGATGGGATGGATGGGATGGTAAATGGTGTGCGGTGGATGTTGTTGTATTTGTCGTCCTGGAACCGGTACTGCGTATATATTATCTCTTTTCACAAGGTGGGATAAGAGAGGCGGGTGATGGTGATGACAGGGTGGGTAGATTGGAAAAAGTAAAGAAGCTCGTGAGAAAAAGGAAAAGGGAAGCTTGAATGAATTGATTGTGACTTGTGCAGGATGAAGCACTCTTTACTATGTGATAATGCTCCGTATACAGTGACAAGAAGTAGATCTTGGAGGGGAGAGAGAAGGAGGGGGAGAGGGAGAGGGAGAGGGAGAGGGAGAGGAAGAGGAAGAGAGAAAGAATCTAGATATTGTATGTGTTTATTACCAAGTTCATGACGATTAGCTCTACTTTTCCCATTTTTCTTCTTTATTTTCTATTTTTTATTTTCTATTTTCTGCTTTCTACTTTCTATTTTCCATTTTCCGTATTCTATTCTTTTCCAATCGATCAAACCATGAGTCGATCTTTGGGCTGGCAAGGGACATAAACCGTTTGAATGCGGGATTCTCGAATGATTGAGTTGCTTGATGGGGGGAAGCAATAATATAAAAATCAATAAAATGATTTTCCTATCGACGTATCCGACATAGTAAGAAAATCATTTGCCATCAATTTCAACGGTCCCCCTGGGTAAACGACTTGGCAAATGGCTCCAGTCTCTTCTTCCCTTGGATACCTTGGATACTATGTACAAATGCGTCGACCCATACGAGCCATATTATCTACTTCGCACACACCCCATACCTAGGTCTATTCATTTATACAAACCGTCTATACTATCTGCATTCTAGATCACAAATTTCAATTGATCAATCCATGAGCTTTACAATTTATTTACGACATAGACGATCTATTCTATACTGTATGTAGAACTGATCGGGTCTGCGTGCTCATCGACACATCGACACATCGACACATCCATCGACCAAAGGAGAAGATTGAAATGAAATTAAAGTTTGGGCTTATGTTCATTGCTCATCGCTCATCGCCCATCGCCCATCGCCCCATCTATCTTGTCTTGTCTCCCACTCTGCATTGAATTGTCCAATGCCCACCCACCTCCCACGCGAAATCTGCATGGCGCCTTCTCAAGAGATTCCGGCTTATTTTTTTTGGGTGGAGAAGCTGATCGGTTAATGTGCTCAATTCAGCATTGACAGAGAATCTATTGGATGAAATGAGGAGAAGTTGCTTTCTTTGGGAGAGACAAACGCTCACGGGTAAGCCACATGCCACATCGTTTCTCTCTTACTCTTCCCTTGTTCTTCACGGAGTCTCGGGAGTCTAGCACTTACGACCCAGGTACGTACAAAATTCGCGACTCGATATTGCACATGTACGTAGATCATTGAAAATCGCGGAGAGGGGACGGAGACAAGGATACGGAGTACATCGTTCTTCCCTCAGAGTGTTATGGCGTACGTACTCTCAGATCTCCATTATTCATGGAAAATTTCGAGGTTCATCCACTCATGAAAACCTCATTTACCTATGGCATCTTTACCACGACCATCCGTCACTTGCCGAGGTAGACACATAAATGTATGACAAGAAATAGGAGGCGCTGAATCCTACTCTACCATAAGCTTTTGTGACTGATATCTCAAAGTCTCCACCAAATCGAAAATTCATGCACACACAGACCATTCACAGACATCCCAATTTGAATGATCCCCCGGACAGCATCCTTGATAGGTTACTCGATTCGGATGATGACCCATGTGGATTTCTATCTATAACATCACTGGCATGACCCTTTTGAGGATTTGCAACCTTTACCGAGTGTCTAGTTGTCAAAAACTTGGACAAAAAGCATGAGTCGGAAGAGGATGAAAAGGAAGGTCGTATCTCAAGATCCAATTTGTTTTCAGAATGTTTGTTCTCGAATCTGCCTGTCTTGAACCGGAGAAAAACCAGAGTTGCTTGCACGAGGCACAGCAAGTTTCATTAAATCCTTCATACAACTAATCTCACATAGACCTTCAAAAGTAATATCGTGGATATACTCATTAACGTTTTAGAAATTTAAGATCATAGCCAGTCAGCAAGACCTTATTGATTATCGCCTTTCGGAGATGACATAAAAAAGTTAACAGTAATCTGCCCCTTATTCGTCTTCAGTTACTGACACGGTTAATTAGTACTCATTCCACATTCTCCGAATATCATCTATCGGTCGATATTGACGTTCAATTAAATTTCGGATATTGAAAGATCTATGTACTGGCTTTCATCTCGGCAATGAATTGAACCTTCAATATTGCGCAGCAGAAACAAGACATATAAACATTTATTCTCCGAAGATATTGGGCTTGGGCTGGCGAGAGCCAGATTTGAAGGGCAGTCAGTCATGGGAATCACGGGCCAAATATCGACCACGTCTCGCATTTGGAGGCCGATGGGATACCACTTTGCCAATATCCATAACTTCTTATACGGAACAAGTCTAATAGAAGCAGAATGATATGGATATCAGGACCTCCATCACCCTGTTAACATACGAGAGTTCACGGCGTGGGTTACTTAAGGTCATTGTAGCCCCAAAATCCCACAATTCAAGCTCAATACTTGCATGAGCTATTGGCGCAATTTGAAGAGATGAAAATTGTGGAATTCTTTCACAAGTTCTTCATGGCATGCTAGTGGGTCAATGTCTTCGAGATCTCTCGAGCCGTCGCGAAGCATCATTTCCCCCACATACATTCGTTGAAGTCGACCTTCCTCGAACTATCAAATTCATCTCGGGATATTTGCCTTCATTCTAGCCAGGGCGAAAGATCTAAAGCCACATCCACACAGGAATCTCTTAATGCGGAGAGGAATGCATCCTCTTAATGACAAGGCGAGATAAGATCTAACAAAATTACTCCCTCATTACGGTACTTGGAAGCATTGCAATCTGGACTTCGAGATATCAAAGTACATTAATGATAATTCCTTAGCCTGACCGTCTGGTATGCCAAATTTTGCACTCCAGACCTTTGGTAAGTGGGATTTTAGTTTTTCTTTTCCCGGATTTCTTAGAGCCATTCTCGTTCAATGGTTCAACTAAGGAAGAATGTCGGAAGAGAGGTAAAATTCTCGAACTATTCCCAATAATTCAAACTATTTGTAAATCTTCACTCGATAGTTGGAAAAAAGAACGAATATCTATCCAACAGGAAACGATATCAAGTCACACAACTCATCTACTTGTGAGTACTTGGAACTGATGCCATCTCATCCTACAGCTGTAGAACAGAAAGCACAGGTCTAGATATCAAAACTGCGGGCACCAAGACAGGTAGCTGAGCTTTAGTATGGGGAACATACACCACCTGAGTGCACACGACCGAATTATGCTTTCTTAAACCAAGATACTAGTAGTTTTAGTTCAGCAAATCTAATATAGTACCAACTTTTAAAACCTCACATAGAAAACCTTTTCCATCTCATTTCTATTCCATTACATCTATCACCAGAATATGTTCACAGATCCAACAATTCCAAAAACCAACAAATTTCCAATCTTTTTTACGTCGATATTTTCTCTAATACCTTCTCTATCTGTATTTCCACATTAGTACACATTAAAAAGCATTTTCACCAATCTTAAATCCACCGGCACATCTCCACTATCATCGGCATTGAATACCTATCTTGTCACAGATACAGGGATCGAAAGTGGGCGCTACAACCCCGAATTTTATCAATCTGTACCTATACTGCAGGGGTTTCCGAAACAAAATTCATCACCACATTTCGCGAATATTTTGTCTCGAAGATCGAATTTACTTTTTTTGAATTGAGAAGAGGACACGGATTTTTTAAAGTTTTTTTTTATAGTTTTTTTCATAACGACAAGAGGGTTGCGGGAGATCGAACGAATTGATCAATTGAGAAGGGGAAAATTGTTTTGCATTATTCGTTATACACACACTTTTTGCGATATTGCACGAACGGAATTCTGTGGTCGATCGTATCGAGACTGTGCTGACCTGATAGTCTTATTTACTTACAACCTAATTATTATTCCCTGTCATCTCGTTATTTACGAATCTCGTTCATCCATTTACCAACCAGTCATCATGACGACCAACACACTTCAAGTATTCAAATTTGGTGACGGGGTTTGGGACCCGAGCCATCGGTTTGTTACTTCGTGGTTGTTATCTCCATGGGCGCTTTTTGCTGTTAGAGCTTCAATTGTAAGTTGTTTATTCTGAACATGTAGAGGGAGAGAGAGGGAGGGATAGTAAAGTAAAGTAAAGTAAAGTATATATAAATATTACAATAACTGATTTCCTCATTCTAGTCCCTCTATGCATTTTTCGTCCTTCTCTTCGCCATCTTCTGGGAAATAGCTCGATTACCCAACGGAGGCGCAACCGCCCGATTCAGCTTCTCTTATTTTACCAGTAGGTTTTCCCCTCCTTCACCCAGAAACCCCTCCATACTAATCATCCCATAGTCCTCTGCTACTGGGGCATATCCTTCTACTTCTTCTTCGCGGCCCTACACACCTTCACGTACGCGCGCAGCGGCATTCCCCTGCTCGCGCGCTTTCCGCGCCCCCTCCAAGCCCTGCACTCCCTCTACTACAGCACCATCATCTGCTACCCCATCCTCGTCACCATCGTCTTCTGGGGCGTCATCTTCCGGGTCTCGGTCCCCGTCGGCTGGTTCCCCACCGCCTTCGACGCCTGGTCCAACATCTCCGAACACGCTCTCAATTCCCTCTTCGCCCTCTTCGAAATCTGTATCCCGCGCACCGCCTCCCCACCGTGGATGCACCTCCTCTGGCTCATCGTCATCCTCGCTTGTTACCTGGGTCTGGCGTATGTCACGGTGGCGACGAAACATCAATACGTGTATTCGTTTTTGAACCCAAAGGTTGCGCAGCATGGCATGGTGGCCGCGTATGTATTTGGCATAGCGGTGGGCATTTGTCTGATTTTTGCGGTCGTGAAGGGCGCGGTTAGTTTGCGAGTGTGGGTGACGGAGACGCGAGGGGGAAGGAGGGGCAAGTTTGCAAAGGTTGGGGAGCTGCAGATTGCGGACGTGGAGATGCAGAGGTTTGAGGGGAAGGCTTGAATGAAGATGCGAGACGGGAATCTCAGACAGACATCCCAGATTCAGATGAAAGAAAATGCACACGCGAAAAAGGTAGAAAATACCCGCGTAAGTGCGTGATGACACAGGTAGGATACGCAGGACGAGTATACGATAGATATGCGGTTCGGTTACTGGTTATAATACAATCAAGTAGGAGTGAGAAGCGGATGGATGGATGAAAAACACTCTCTCCCTGCCTCCCTCCCTCCCTCCCTACCAACCTACACAGACGAACACGAAAGGACCACGGCCTCAGGACAGGAATCGAATACACATCACAGATTACACATTATTTAAAATTGGCGTTTGGGGGAAAATAGGGGGAAGGGATAGCGATGGATACCCATAATTATACTTAATATTTGTATTCATATGTATATGTATGTATTATTGAAGATGCGATGCGATGCGATGCGATGCAATGCAATGCGATGAACGTATTTTAGAGAGCGAGCGGTTTGGATTAGATGGGATGGGATGAGATGAAATTAGAATTACATAGACTAGATTTACGTTATATAAGTATTTGATACACTACATTCATATACTCTATTAAAAGTACCGAGGTGGGTAGGTAGGTATAGAAGAAGACCTGTATGTATGTGATTACATCTGAGGTGTACATTTTCTCCCTGAGGCGATATGAATGAAGCGTAATATAATTTCATCCATTAAAGAAAGATATTCTATAAATTTGTCCCGTCCTCCCATCCCATCGCATCTCATCTCATCTTTTCCCAACCCAACCCACCCAACCCATTATTTTCCCCATATGCCCAAACTCCAAGAAGACACCATCCATATCATCCCTACTGGTATCAATTAATCAATCAATCAAGCAAGCGAATTGCAAACCTCGCGAAACGACATCTCTATCGTCATCTCCAAACCGCAATATTAAATTTTATATCTCAACATGTCCAAACTCAGAAGCACATTACTCAGCTTCATCCTCATATTCCTCCAATCCCTGATCTTCTTCTTCATCATATGCTTCCTCTTGACCCAATTGTGAATCATGATCTGATGAATCCCCATCTTCCGATTTTGGGTCTACAATTTTCATCCTGTCGTCTTGAAATTCCACGCTTTTTCTTGGCTTGGGAACTTGTTCTTTTTCCACAACGGGAGCTGGGGCTGCGGCTGGAGCTTCAATAACAACATCTCCACTCCAAGCTCTACATCCCTTAACTTCCTCTCCACATCTTAAACACGTCCATCCTTCTCCCTCCTCTGCTTCCAGTTTACTGGCTATGCATACGAAACAATATATACATCCGCATTCTACCGTCTCGTATGGATTTGTGATGTCGGTTTGCGCACTCCCGATTACACCGGTACTAGCTGCTGCAGCCATAACGCCTTCTTCTGTTGCTTGTAGCGCATTTTGATCATGGTAACAGATAGCACAAGTACGTTCGGGTAGGAAAGAAAGTTCGCCTTTCTTTTCATTAATAGAAAGATCATCAGGAGATGATGTGTTAAAGACTGATTTCGTACGTCTCCAAGCACGGGAGAGTAAGCGTCTCCAGCGAGAAATACCGACCAGGGGGAGGACGAAAAGGAGAAATTCGGTGAATGCGTGCCATACAAGTTGGCGATTGAGATATTCGAATGATACTTCTCTGCTGACTTGGCTTGTTGGGGGTGCTAGTCGGAGTCGTAGGATTCGATCGAGCAAAGTACGATATCTGCCGTTCACGAGGAATACTAGGAAGGATGCAAAGGCGGCGGTGGAGTGAACATTTGTTAAGAGATCTGTGATGCGAGAGAGTCGACTCATAAGGGGTGAGGGGGTGCTATACCCGTTGTCTGAATCGACTAGGTAGTTTTCCCAACGTGTCCAGGCGTACTTGCCGCCTACAGTGAAGAGGCCATATAAACTCTTCTGCCATTTCGATGGAGATACCAAAACAGGTCCTGAATGTCGCGCATCTGTGAATTTTAAATTCTGTAATGTAGCTCCATACGTAGCATCGTGATCCCATATACTGAGTTTAAAAAGAATAGCTCTTAAAGCCAGCATTATTTCCGCAGACCAATCATCCTGTATATGAGTACCGAAATACTTTAAGCCTTCTCCCACTTGCCCTTTCAATAGATCTAATAATTCTTCATCCAATAATTCTGCGTCCACTTGACCGACTCGAAAAGCAGGACGAGTTCCTTCGCGTCCAACAATTGTATCCCATGTTGTAAGACCTGCAGTCCCTAATCGAGAGAAGGGAAAAGGAAGAGAGGAAACTCGTTGGGAGATGGCGGTGTTACATCGTCGATTAAGATGGGTTTGGGCTGCTACTTCGCGAGCTTGACGACGAGCGGCAAGGCGCTCTTGGGCGAGGATAAAATCGTTGGATGTCATCGAAAGGGCATTGAATAACGTGTATATATTTCATATATGTAATAATCTTGAGGAAGTTATTCGCTGATTTGGAAGAAGGTACGAAATGCGATGTGTAATTGTGAGAATGCAAGCTTGTGTTGACGTAGATACCGAGGTTAGTCTCCGTCCTTCCGTTTTGGGATCAATGCGCTAATGTCTAATATAGATTAGCGTCAGAAGCTATTGTGGATTTCTGGAACTTTACTACATTGGTCATTTTGTGTCACGTCACTTGGAATTTGAGAAGTATTCTATTTCTCTTCTTGATTTTTGATAGTCATCTCCAGAGGTTATGTCTGTCTGGATATCCTCTTTCGAATTGCTTTCAGCAGTGTGAAATGCTGTGTGACTATCAAGTAATCTGTATGTATAGCTTGTGCATCCATATACATAGTTGCTGTGGGCCTTTTCAAGTATATAGTTCGCTCATTCGAACTCCATACCTTTTGAACATCGTCTTTCTGCCTTGTTTGTTTGGCATGTGTCTTTTTGCTAGAATGACAACGGCCAGTGTCGAAAATCTTCTCAGCTACAATCGTTCAAGTTCTATTAAAGGAGTGCGCAGCTCTGGTGTGAATCAGCTGGTCTTAATCTCACTGGCGCCAAGGATCTCTAGGGGTACCGCCATGAGCTTCCTTCACTATTCTCGAAGCTTGAGTTGGGGATCACCGTCGTAGTGATCACCAGTTCTTTGGTCAATTTTGGGATCATTACAAATTGCAAAATCGATTAGTAAAATAAAAAGTGTAAGCTGACCGTTGTACAAGCAGCCACATACCGGCATTAATATTCCACCATACACTTCGTCTTCAAGAACTTAGCCCAGTCCCCATAAGAAGCTCTCAAATTTGTAAGAATTCGTCAGATAAGATTTTACACATCTCGTTAGATTCCAATTTGGTGGATTTTCTTCCCTGGCAATGTTTTACCATTTGTCAAGTCACTCGTTTCCCGCTCTTTTAAGGTTCATCTCGTTCTTCAACGAATCTTCGTTCTACAAACTTTACCACTGTTCCTGCATTACATGCAATGTGCTTACATTGCTCAGAGGACATTTCACCGCTTGTAACATTGCTGCCTGGTTTTTCTTCTTCCACCTTTCTTTTTGCAGTCTTAAAACTAGGTATCTCTAAAGTTGCATTTGATGAAAGTCTCGGGTGGATAGTGAAACTTCTATTGAGTTTACAGTTCATATGTCATGCATAGCATCCTTGGAACCTTCTTCCAGCGGGCCCGCCTTCAGGTTTTCCACAAGGCTGAAGGCTTAAGAATCCAACCGGAAGAAGTTCTTGTTATAGTAAATAGTCAGCCAAGTGGTGTATCTTCAGGTGCTTTTAAGTGGCTCAGACATATAGGTGCAATTCTATTCAGACTTACGAGATGTTATTCTCTACAATTTGAACAGCCCGACTAGAGGCCAAAATCTGGTCTATCAATGCTACAGCTCATTTCATTAGATATATCATAGGAATGAATGGTCATTAGCCGACTTCTGCAGTCTTCTTCCTCGGAAAAGACACTACTTCTATCAATCAAAAAGGTGCCCCAAATCAATTTCTTCCCAATACTTCAATTTTTGTAGAGCCGTATCGTCATTGGTGCGTATGTATCAATCGCACGATAGAAGAATGGGCCCATGACTACTTTGAGCGGTGATCGCGGCCGTGGGATACCAAGTTATCGCCGGATCTTCTAACGCATAACGGGCTTAACTGTTCTTTTCGGATCCCTCTGGGTGATATAATGCATGCTTTATGCATGGCAGATGACAAGAGTTGATCTTATTGGCTTGTGGAGCGATGGTGGAAGCAATCACCACCTCTAGCCAATCGCTAATGGTGGCTTGCATTTCAATGCAATGTACCAAGCTAAGAATCACCAATGAATTGTTGATGGTAATTCTTCTAGTTTCCTTGCCTAATTTTGATCCATCCGATTCCTCAAAATTTTCGCTGACATGAGCTTCGCACTGCTGACATTTAAAAGACGCTTACTTCTAGACAAGTAGATAGAGCAGGGCTTAATTCAAGATCGCGGATTACATTATACATAACCAATCCTTCATCAACTATGAGATTGTCTCAAGACTACCTCATGGTCTAATTGTCAGGATCATCAGCTTGCCAAACTACCCTTTAACTCTTGAATAGCGTACGATATCACAATTTGTATAACTTGTAAAGTTTTATCTAATATTTTCATTCCTCAAAGCGCAGAGCTTTATTGAAGTCACACTTAAATCCGAACATCCGACTATTCGCCCCATTACTAGAAGTCATGGATCCCGGGGGGTTTAGGTCTCAGTTTCCATCCCCGAGAGTCCTAGAGGATCAACTCTCAATTTTCTTTGATTATGGAACGCCGGTTCAAGAAGTCCAGAATAAATACCAAACGACAACTCAGAGCCGCGAGTCTAGAGGCGGTATTAGGGTCTCGTTAGCATGTGTACCGGTATCATCTTTGAGCCATTAATTGCTGTCATACATACTAATAATTGAACAGTGTCGAAGTCGTCATGTAAAATGCGGAGCAGAAATGCCTTCATGCAGTCGTTGTCAGCAAGACGACAAGCCGTGCTTTTATGCAAAGTCAAGAAGAGGCATGAGAGACAAGAATGCTAACAGAATAAAACATTCGGCAAAAGAGCATATTAGAGATCGGTATACGGTAAACGATCAAGCAGGATATTCTACTTTAGCAAGGAGTCATCCTGGAAACTCATCTAGTGAGTCATGGACTGGTGCAGTTTCTGATACATCACCGAGCCCCAGTAGCTCTTCATCCAGATTGAACAGTGTTAAGCCGATGGACTCAAAAAGGCTGATTGATCTTTACTACAAGTCTGTCAACCTAGATCTGCTTCAATTTTCACCACTGACGATCGATAGTTTCTTTCACAAAGCCCATCCGTATATTATGCCAAAACCTCATTTCCTGAGCAGGCTGGAATCCGACCCAGACTCTTTGAATGACCTTATGTCAGTAATGCAATATATTGGATCGCTATATGCACCTGATTTTCCATCAGCAGAGTTGAGGGCTATAGCTGTTAACCAACTAGATCTAGTCAGTTTACCACAAACTGGCTTTAGCGTTCAAACTCTACTTTTACTTGCCATAGCCGTCCATGCCCAAGACGAAAGACAAAGAGCACGTGCTATTTTGGATAGAAACATATGCATGGCTTTAGAGCTCGGTATGAATCATCGAGCTTTCGCTGAAATGGAAAGAGATCCGGTATTAGCTGAGAGCTGGAGGAGAACCTTTTGGGGACTGTACGTTCTTGATGGAGTGTTCTCTGGCATTGCTCGTGCATCTAGTTTTATGTGAGTGCCATACAAGGAGAATTACAACAGTCAGATTATATACTGACTCATTCTAGCTTATCCGCAATTGAAACGCAAGTAGATCTTCCTTGTGAGGACTACGAATATGAGAGCGGAGTAAGTCATTCTACTTTCCTGATATCGTCTGGTGCACTTGTGATGAATGGAGTTTCTAAACTTCTCTTAGCGTATTCCACGACCTCGCACTCTCTCAGATTATGACTCTCGTGATTTTGAAGACGAGATCCCAGTGTTCTCCTCTTTTACATATCTCATTGACCTTGTTCGCATCGTTAGTACAATTCTTAGCATCAATGATGTCACAGGCAAAAATCTAGAGTCTGCTGTTACAAATGCCGATGCTATGCTTGTGAATTGGAAACTTCATTTACCGGTGGAGAAACAAGGGGTAGTGGATAAGCATGAGGAAGTCGATGAGCTGTTATTTCAGGCACAAAATTTACTACAGACGTACGTTGAATTCACTTCCAGTGAACTACTTTCACGAATTGATCATGTGTGAACGCACGATTTTAATCAATGATACAGGCTTCTAGTAGTCATCCACCGTCCACTATCTCGCCTCTATCACTCACCACTAGAGAAGATCTCCGGCTGCGCACCACCACCACCCACCTCTCCACCAACCGGCAACGAAGACCTGACCCGCTGGCTCCACACAAAGAAAACCATCGACGCAGCCCAAACGGCCATGAATCTCTATGCACTTCCTAGTCCAATACTATTGCACACGCCTCTCGGTATTTGTGGGATTACAAAAGCAACGCTGGCAAATCTTAGTGCTTGTGCTTATGTATATAATAATAGAGGAGATGACAGGGAAAGAGGAGGAAATTTCGAAAGATCGAGTGAGTGGAAGATGGCTAGGGATAGGATTAGATTGGGATTGGGCGCTACGAAGGTGTTGGCGGGGGTTTGGGAGGGCGCAAGGGGGACAGAAAGAGAATTGAAGACGATTGCTAGAGGCGTCTTTGCGAACAGTGCAGGAAGAGAAGAGGGTAGAAAGGCGATACCGGGGCCGGGTGAAGTGAGAGAGAAAGGCGGTGATGGAGGATATGTGGGGATGGAAACGAGAATGGAGTTTGAAGGGGTTGGTCGAGGAAATGGAAATGCAATGAGTGATGGCTTCGAGGAGAATTTTAGAGCGGGGGAGCTAGAGTATTTGGGAATTCTAAATGATTTAGCTGTGGGGACGAATGTTGGGATGATAGGTAGTGGTGGAGTTTCGAATGGCTGCTGAAGGAAGAGAAGAATCGTTGAGGTTAACGCTGGTGGAAACGAGAAAAGAGAATGAAAGATATTGGGTAAATAATGAGATGAGCAAAGCGTTATTTATATGAACTAGCAGAGTGAAAGTTGCTCCGCTGTACTTCATGTTTGTTATGGCTTGGGTTCCTAATCTATCATATCATTCAAGGTGAGCCGATGGGTTGTTCAGATACTTCTACTCTCATTTAGATTGCGAAATTAGTGTAGAAGCGAATGGATCATGCAACATAGAACATAGATTCAGGTAGCTGGGATTTGTAATTCTTTATTGTAAACATAAATTGATTAAACGAACGTTTTAACTATTCTATAGTGTATACCTGGAACTCTGTCACTTTGAGGACAAAATATAAAATCTATACATCTCGCCAATCATCATCGTACATTTACACCATGTCTTGTGCTGTGAGGAAATCACCAAAGAATTATATATTCTACGGTTTGAAAACTATCTCGGGCGAGTAGAGACGAAATTCGTAGCAGTGATGTGGATTTCTTGTCATGTGCGCCGGGCCAGAAAATCGAGGGACCACCCGCAAATACATTCTGCTGGATAAGGAGGAGGGATTCAGAGATCTAGACAGATGAAAGATTTGCTTTTCTCGCTTTTGGTGTTTGAGATAATGCATATGATGATCGGGATATGCAGATACATTTGCAGAGACCGATCCGCGGTCTTTTGCAGGATTATTTCTTTTGATGCAGATTTCTCGGATCGCATTTATGTAGACGGATAATTGATCGTTCTTTTTTCCCCTCCCGGTGACTGGTATCATATCTTATCCCTTCTAGATTTTCGGGACTTTAAAGCTGGTATCCTGGTTCTCGGGAAACTTGCCGAGTCTGTAGAGAGGCGTGTATTAAGGTTCGGAAATTCCTCGCCGTAATATATGTAGAGATATAAGGCCATGGGGGGTATATATGACTCGGTATGAGTGGGATGGTGATTCGAGGTAGAAAAAGGATCCGAGACGGTAGAGTCTAGTCTGTGACTAGTCGGGAGATGCTGTGTGTATCTCCAAGGCCACCTGGAAAGATCCTGTACGCTTCGAAGAAAAAGACAAATATGAACAAAATGACTTTGATATTACATTAAGAGAACTATAGATATCGTTGATGATTATTATTGAAAGAGAAATTGGGCAACTGAGGCGATTGATCTATAACCGTACACGATCCTTGGATTTCCATAGATTCGTCCTTCGCGTGATTATACGTCTCGATTGTGACTTCCCGCTCAACAACGATACCCCGTTCCTCATCGTCCGTATCGGCGAGTTCGTGAGAATTGTTTCGATCTTGTTTGGATCCGGATTTCGAGCTCCAGAATTTACTTGATTTGGATGTGTTTTGTTCGGATCGGTTGAAAGTACCAACGAGCTTGGGGTAGTAGAGCTTCCAGAAACCTACACTTGGTGGCACGCATGCGCAAAACTGGATGGTAATGTAAGAAAGGTATTCAAGTAAATGGTTGGAAGGTCTAGACTTACGAGTCCGAGGTAAACTTCGACGGAACTCCACATGAATACGGGATATTTGGTCCAGGTTCTATCATAGTTTGATGCAAAATTCCATAGGTAAACCGTTCGAATGACGCTTGCGGTAGAGGCAATAAAGCCAATTGCGAAGAGCATGCAGAGAGATATTCTTTGCTTGAAGGGTAGTTGCAATTTCCATACTGTATGAATTGGTAAAATCACAACTGCATAATCGCTAATTCCATTACAGATGGACGAGAAGAGGAGATGGACTTCTTGGTTGATACAATTTGGCTGGGGTTTGAAGGAAACTGTCCAGTAACTAGAGACTGGCCTTCGAGATAGTTAGTCAAGTAGAGTTAAATTGGGAATTCTTGCAGATGCTTACCTGCACTGGAATGTCAAAGTAATAGCTAAAATCGAGCCGTGTATGAGCACATATATCATAGCCCCTTGTGCAACGCGTCGGAGTTTAGGAGCCCCATTTTCGAATAACCGAGCAATAAGCCATAGCATAGAAATTCTTATAGGAGTGAGCGCCAGTGTAAACAGAATTTGCGTTGTGTAGATGCATTTGAGACCAAGGGTAAGCGAATCGTAGGGAACATCCCAAGCGTGGACATCCCATCCAACGTATGTTTCGACAAAAATGGTCATGACAGCAAAACCAGTGATAGGTATCTGAGAGTCTAATTTAGTTTCTGCAGAGATATATGAAAGACCTGGAGATACTAACCATGCTAAAGAGAGCCAAACAATCATCCAAACCGAAACACTTTGATATGTACATGCGAGTATAAATGCGAATTCCCAGCATCGCCAACACAATCGGGTAAAGTACTCCATGGACAATGAATAGAGATATTCCATACCTTTCAGGGTTAATGTAATTAGGAACTGGCCAGTCCAATGTGGCTGTGATGTCGATATACATCATGAAAGAAAGTTGCACTGGTATAATGCAACCGCGAAAAAGAGAAAAGCAGGATCACAACATATTTTGAGGATTCGAGTCCTTTTACGTAAAGGCATGATGCGACTTACTTGCCCGCGAGTCAACGAGGCGGCTGGATGGGGTCCAAAATCTGTCACACACATCCCTCCATTGTTGAGAGTTTTGAATGAGCATTTTCGGACATAAGCATCGTGGATAGAACGTCGATGAAATTTATCAATAGACGAACAGATGTAAGGATAGGCCTCTGAGTTCCAAGTTGCGGTCGTAGGGCCAGCCATGGAAATTCCACCGAGCCGTAGGTGGTATTCTCCATAATATGAAGAACAAACAGGCGACCCGTCAATCCAAGGCCATCAAATCAGGAACTACTGGCATGCAGAAGAAGACGTGCGTCGAAACCCCACTTGCTAGTCGCTGATCGTCCGAAACTTAGATCAAGCCACAGAGCAAGGCGCCCAGTGCGCAGTGCATTTCTGGATGGACGCCGGAGCTACAGAAAATCAGGCAGGGCCATTTTCTCCATTGCGATTTTTTTGTAATGGTGGCCGAGACCATAAAGACTACTGTCCTGATCTGTGTGCTGGTGCTATTAAGTGATTTCAGAATTCCGATCGGTGCGACTCGACCTGATGCCGTTTTTCAATACCGCGATGTTGTGTTTTTCATGCCATGACTCAAGTGTTTGAGAGCTCCGGGCGAAGGGATCTCAAGAGAAAGAATATGAAAAAGCCAGTGATTTTCGACGTGGCTTGGCGAAAGGGGCGTAAGCGTTTTCGGGGCCTGTCCAAATTTTAAATGGCTTGTAAAAGAAGAGATGTAAAGATAGTCGAGATTTGAACCAAGTATCAGATTCAAAAAAGATGCTATTTATTACGTAGAGTGCTATTTTGTACTTGTGGGAAGCAGTAAGGTTTGAACGAATCAACATAAGGTTTGATAAAGGTCGAGCAGTGGGAATCTTTACAATAGAGTTCAAATCTAAACGCCCGAAGGACCAACAATAGACTTCGAACTTAAACCTTATAAGCTGTTAAGTTTGTGGCAACTGATTCTAGGTACTCATCAATGCGTCAGCCCCAGACATAGGTACTCACGCGGCAAATACACTGGCCAGACAGGGCAAGACTATTTTGACTACCGAAATCGAGGTGCACTGGTCTAGGGCTATCGACTTGTCGTCCTTGCAGGATTGATACTCCCGGCAGAGCACAAGAATTCGGTATCCATAGGGTAGAGATGAGGTTCAAGAATCGTATTCGGAGAGCTTAAGCTCAGCGCCACCAGTCCATGAGATGTTTAAAAACAACCTGTGGAAATGGTCAATCAAATACTTATACGATCAAAGCCAGCTCATTTTTAACAAATATTAAATTAACAATTATCTTTCTTTGGTACATCTACAACAAGTGTTTTGGCGGTAAACTCTTCCCCAAGTCAGAATGTTCCAATATCCCCAGCGTTTCTGGAGCTCTCTGGAATGCTCTTGTGATCCAAATAGAAGATAAAAAAATGGACATTTCGGTATTCATAATGAGCAGAGATGATAATATGATCGATGCAGTGTAAAAAAAGGAGACAGTAATTGCACTTTCGTTTGCACTTTCGTTTGCAATTGTCTTCCGACGCCAACACGTGACAACGCGACTTGCTTCTTCCTCACTGTCACCCTTCACCTTGATCACCAAGAGATTTCTACAGAAGATATTCACCTTTCCATTTTCTTTCCACAATCCAGAGATGCGCTGGGTACTAAAATCACGCGTACATGTCCCATATTATATGTTTTAGGCAGCCTTTCATAAATCTTATTGCTATTTAATGAATATTATTAAATAAGTCTCGGCAATACTTATTGTAATTTTCAATCTCTTGATAATTATTGTTCCATAATCATGGCAGTCCTCGAAGACGTCCGTGGGATCGAAGTTACAGTGTGCGTGGACAAGCAAGCTCTCCAAGAGTACGACGACGACGAGCCTGAGGGTGTTCCTACAGAGGTTGAAGGATTTGATAAAGCTACCAAAACAGTTTCCAAATATATTGAGTCGACCACCGGCGAAGTGTTCTACATCAAAATTGAGATAAGCAAAGCATACAAGTTTGACTCTCCGAATGTTTCCTTCGAGATTTCTGTTGATGGGATGAGCGTTCGTGCGAAACGTGGCGGCAAGAAGGACATTCCTCTGTGAGTATCCCAATCTTGGAAGGCAGCTTTCAGCTGGAGTCCTCGGTGGCTAAATAGTTACAATGTTTCTATTTCCTATGCCTACAGACTAATCTTCCATTGAGGACTTTGGAAGTAAAAGGTGTCAAGAATATACTGGATAACGGACGAACATTCTTGATGCCATTTAAGTTTAGCGACATAATCACAAGTAATTAGACTTCTTTGCTAGAAGAATTTTGGCACCCTCTTGCTAACCTTTACAAAGGTACCGATGATTCGAAATTAGCATCTATAAGAGTAGATGCAGCTCGAATGAGTGTGGTTGGAGAGATCGTGGTAACAGTTCACCGAAGAGGTAAAAGAAGTCTTGCAGAGAAACAATTGAGGATTCTTGACGCTTTCAAAAAGCTAGCTGCCAATTCATCAGCATCGGTGCATGAGAAAGCGCTCAAGGGCCAAGCGATGTCTCATAGTACTACGTGAGCCATCATCTTGTGTCTCCAATCCTAGACTATCAGACACTTCTAACGGCTGAATTCGCATCAGATTAGGAACTCCTCAGACCACGAGAGCAAGTACTATGTGGAAGATGAGCTACTCAGATGGAGAATACTACCCAATCGCTGTATATCGATTCAAGTACAGATCTCAAGGTCAGAAACACGCTGTAGCAAATCCATAGAAGTTTCTAATAATCGCAGAATCACTCAAGTCTCTCCTGATACTCGAAAGAACCCCAGAACCATCTCCTTCTCCCTCTCCTGCTCCAATTTCGAATGGTGCTTCAGGATCTTTTGATCTTGAAAACCTTGATGCCACCCAGAAAGCTAAGCTCCAGGAGTTTCTAGGAAATTTATTGGTATGTCCTGTCTATCATTTCTCGCACCACCGCTAACTATATCTTTATCAGGGAAACGGAAGTCAATCTAATGGCGAGAGGAAGATTAAGCGAGAAAGAGAGGAAACTGACGTGGATTCCAAGACCAACAAGCGATCAAAGAGAAACGAGCGTGTTGAGATTGATTTGACAGGAGATGATTCGGACTGAATAGTGAGCCAATATTCACACGGATTTTCGGGGGTTGAAAAGATAAATGGGGGCGTTTTCAACGATTATTTTTGGGCTTCTATGGGTCGACTGAAGTCTCTCATGACGGTATTCATCGTACAACTTTCAACTGGGCACAGTGCGGGAACATTTTGACGGCAATGATAATATTTTGGCGTTTACATCAAGAACGGACCAGATATCTGAGGTCTATCCATTTGGACATACTAGCCAGCTAAAACACAATAAAAACTTCGTTTTAAAATAGTTCTACGCAACCATTCGAGATATCTCTTCCAGTACGTGCCATATTGGAAGAAACGAAGCCCGCTGTATCGTTGTATCACAACTCTCATTCAATACTTCCATCACGATGACGATGAGTGAAACAAGGCATTCCTGCATCCCTATCATTTTCTACACTGCATATTTCCCAATCTCAGACAACATCTCCAGTTGATTATTTAAAAAAATACCAGAGCAGCAGCATGTCCGTGAAACAGAAGTACCTATTACTTCTCCCAGTCTTCACAGACACCCTTGCACTTTACCGACCAGGTTTCTATCCAGCGATCGTTTGGAGGTAGGAAAAAACTGGATTGAGATCTAATAGTAGATTGATGAGCGCGAACATTGGTGCACGAGGTTGTAAGTGTGAGAGTCTTTATTCTTCATTAACATGGGTCGAAACTTGAGAAGACAGACTTGTAGTGGACTTGAGCATTCTAGCGTTTTGAAGAGAAGCGACGGCATGCTTAAATCCCCTTTTTTATATGTTCTGTTCAGAAGCTTTCGAACAGGCATAGTAATGAAAAGTCCTCACACGACATATATTTTGTAGCTTATAATTTCCACGGATACCTGCATGGTACTGTTGAAGGGCTCCAGGTGAAAAAATTTGCCCTTGCCTAATTTTGTGACATGACTAAGTGAGTCTGTTATCTAGGAGCTTGCAAGATCAAATAAAGACACAAATCTAAAAACCGAGTTGGCGTGACGCGATAGAGCTATTTCGCCATTAAAACGCTTTTCCATCCCCTTCATTACGCCATTAAACCCATCGAATATCTTCCCATACTCAATAAATTACCAGGGTATATTTGATCAATAAAAAGATCGACTAGCAAACTGAGAACGCCCCCGAGCAAAATGTAAATGAGATCCCAGCCGTCTTAAATTTGCAGATGTGGCTCTCCTATCACGCATCTTCGTCAGAATCTGCAGTGAGATCAATGACCTCTGTAGTTCTGGATTTCTTTCGTCGTGTCTGGTTTGAGCTGCCTTCACCGTTATCCCGCTCACGCTTGATTCTTCTCTCGGGGGTACTAGACGGGCGATTTGCCTACGAAAAACATTAGCTTATGTATGCCTTGAAACCACTGTAATACTTACAGCAATCCCTTCGTTGCGCAGAAATGCCTTAAGGCGCTCCTTTTGAGCAGTGGTTAGATTATCGAGATTAACATCTGGGGCAGGACTTGGTGTTGGGCTATTTTCTGGTTCGGGGGTCCGCTCAATGATCAATAATTGCTTGAGAGATTCTATATCTATGTTAGCGATGCTTTTTAGTTCTGCAGCTTTTAAACGCACCTTTAGACCTATATTTAAACTTATAAATGGCGACGGGATAATCTTTGCCGTCAATATTTGTGGCATCCATGTAGAAAGGTGCAGAAGCAGCAGTCTCTGGGGAATACCTAAGATTGTAAGTTGACTGGGGAGTGCACGATCATGGCCTAACATACGAAACATTGTGTGATTTTGCTTGGCCCTTGAGCGCCTTCTCATGAAAGGTATTCGAGCTCGACTTGATGGTCTGGCGACGTTCAGGTTGCACTGGTACTAATTTGGAGGCGCGCCAGATTCTGATTTCAATTGTACCAACCTTCTCGGCTTCGGCCTTATCCTTTTTCAGGTTCGAGAGTCGACCTTCTTCGCTTGCTTCGTAATGTTAGCACGGCATCGACGGATTGACAATTGCGAGGTTGTGAAAACAAACATATGCGGAGCTCAGAAAACCTGTATTTTTGTAATTTAGACCGGTTTCCGATGGGATGGAAACTGACTGGGCCGTCAAGTTGTACTGGGGATCTTCCCACATCTAGGGGTGTGACAAATCTCCCTTGAGCATAGTTACCATCAACGGATACATGTACTCGAAGATTTGGCGCGTTGAACTTGAGTTTGGGTAACAAAGCGCAAATAATGCTGAACTCGGCCCCATCGATGGCTTCAATATACTTAGATACTGTTCTCAAAGCTTGATGTTCGCCAACAGGTCCCGGTCCAACCTCTATATCTTCATCGTCATCATATTCCTGAGCTTGGACTCCGTTCACTCGAATAGTGACATCTAGACCTGGAAGTCTGTCGAGAACAACCATCTTGGGAATTGTGATCCTTGAAGAAATCGAGATTGGCAATTGTGTAGAAATCTATGTCCTGTAAACGAGTAGAAGTCAGTTGATCCTCCGAAGCAAATAGCAAGCTAGGGTATTGAAAGAATATTGTGGGTAACTGCAATACATACCGATCGAACTTGTAATGCTGAGTGTTGATTAAAAGCTGTTTCGTGCAATCGAATCGATAACTTGACTTCTTAAGATCCAGTGGAATTCTAGTACCTCGATTATGGGACACTTATTACCTAGTTAATACGTGAACATTCTAGGTATCTGGGTAGTTGAAAGAAAGAGTTCACAGAATCTCAACGATGCTTTCCGTCAGGGCAGTCATTCAGTAATTTTGTTTTAGAACACAAACGCGCTAAAAGGTGATGGATGCGATGACATGTGACTTACCCCGCATTAGACATCAATGCCTGCCTGTCTAGTGACCGTCGTGTTGCCCAGCAATTGTTCGGTTCAACCGACTCGTTATGTTCAACTCTTCGAATGCTTTGGAATGTGTGCTCTGCGAGCGATGCGCACATGTTCTGTTAGTAGGTCCTTTGCTTCAACTTTGAATCATATTTGAAAGTGATGAATGAGGTAAATGCCGGCATGTTTGTGTCGTTTGCATTGCACATGCACATCCCGAGCGAACACAAAATAAATACCATAAATTCACTGCTAGTATAGAGCTTAGCTTCCCTTCTTGATTCTCTACCTTGGTGATGCCATATTCTTTCCTATCAGCTACTTCTTCGGAACTTCTCTTCGATCAACCTCCATCAAAAAACCACAAAACATGGCTTCTACCACCGATGTCGATGCCAGCTCGCCCCCACCGGCATCAGCCTGTACCATTTGCAAGCTCCCAGCAAAAGACTGTGCACGCTGCAAGTCCGCCGCCTACTGTTCATCCGAATGTCAAACCTTCGATTGGCCTCTTCACAAAACCCTTTGCAAGGAGATCACTAGAATGCCTCCTCGTCCAAGTCCCACCCATAATATTGGCATTTTGTTTTCACCCGACTGTAAAAGCCCAGACTTAGTATGGGTAAACTTCATCAAGATCAAAATTCCTAGTGTCGAAGGGCAGTTTGACCTATTAGATGCCGATGAATACCTCACTTACGGCTCAAGAGATTCTCGTGATCCCGAACAACTCCTTATTAAGCCTCAGTGGATCATGCGAGCACGAAACATCAAACATACTCTTGCTGTGTACATGCGGGATAAATTTTGGATCTGACGGATCAAAGATGACACAGTCTGCAAGCTCAATTACGGCTGGCATGATGAAGCATGTTTGGAAAGGACCTCTCATTGTTGTTGCTATGGAGGGGAAGTCTGCTCCTCAGATCAGAACGTTGAAAATAGGGGGTGTTCCTCTTAGCGTTGGGACTTATGTTACTTTCCAAAGGAGCATTGACATCACATTAAGAGATTTCAGGATTGTCCATGATTATTTTCTGGCTTATCCATATGAATCGGAGAGTAAGCTCACTCAAGAATCAACACGGAAACACTGTGATATAATTATCACATGAAGGAACCCTTTCATTAATTGAAGTATTCCCCGAAGAAGTACTACGTAGTAAATGGCAAGATAATAACATATAACTTTCATGCTTTGATCGAACGCCCTCGGCTCTCTTCTTGAATGGTTCCTACCAGTCCATTGTGAAGTTTTAGTCTAAGATCGGGATTGCCTCTCCATGGATGCCCATATATCAGCTTCCAGAGCCTCACGCGATACATGTGTATCTGCCATTGATTTTCGTGGAGGTCCAGGATCATTGAAGACTTCCACTTTTCTCTTTACTGTGCCAACTTCGAGAATTGTACCCCCAGGGTACTCTTCACTCTCGATAAGTTCTAACATCGTTTCGGCAACAACTTCTGGCGTTACCCAATCAGGGTTATCTTCACGGAGGAATGCCATCTTTTCAGGATTCTCTGTCCATAATGGGGTTTTTATGAGACCAGGCGCTACTGCACTTATGCGTACTTTAGGAATATCGGAAGGAGGGAATTCCAATTGTGCCAATGTACGAACAAAACCCGATATAGCATGTTTCGAAGCTACATACATTGGCGTTGGAAAGAATGGAACTTGGCCAGCAACACTTGATATATGAATAACAGTACCAGGCTTCTTCCGTTTCATGAAATGCTCAATAGCCATTTGAGTTGCGCGTATCGGATGAGTGATGTTGATATCAAGTAATTTGTATCGTGATTCAGAGGTTTTATCGACGGAAGGTGAGGTACCAGGAGGGTTCCAGAAATTCGAAAATGGCTTGATCATCAATTAGCTACTATACTCCATCCTGGTTTGTGAAAACTCACTGGTTCAAAGACGCCAGCTCCTGGGCACACAATATCAGCACCACCAAACTGCTCCGTTGCTACTTCGAACATCTTCTCCAATTGAACCCATTCCGTTACATCCGTCTTCAGAAACACGGCTTTCGGGCCATTTGAAGAATCAGAATATTTCGATATCAATTCCTCAGCTTCTGGGCGCAGAGCAAGATCTGCAATGAGAACATTGCAGCCTTTGCTGAGTAGCAATTTTGCAAAACAAAAATTGATACCAGAGCCAGCTCCTGTGACAATGGCAGTCTTAGATTGAACGTTCATAGCCATGATGGTGTAGTTTCAGGTGTTTTTTTATGATTTCGAATGGAAAGTGTATTCCAGTTGACATGAATGTATTTATATCAAGAATAGGGCTCGGAATATGCGGACTGTCCTATGTGGGTAAACTGACGACGTGTCGACGCAGGGTAGGTGCGATAATCGAAGTCGGGTCAAAGGAATGGTTTGATGAGTCAATGATGAATATCTGGTTCAATAATGCAAAAAAAGAAGCTATTGTTTAACTCATCGTCAAACATTCCTTCAGGCAATTCACATATTGATGTCACCCCGCCATTTTACCCCCATTTGTGTCCCGGTCACTTGGTGTTCTCGCCAAGTGAGAAAGGAAGGTTGAGCGAGGTCAAGAAGAAAAAAAAGCATGTGACTTTGGTAGAGTGGCTCGAGAGTGGGAAGGTTATCCGGATTAGCTTCTAGCTTACATACTTGGATCATCAGCGGGAGCACGGACTGACGGAACACTTCGAAAATTGATTTGGCAATATCTCTTCAAATATCGCTTCAGATACTTCAAAGTTCGACTCAATGATTTATTACAGATCAAGAAATGGGAGTATGGATTCTGTAATCAAGCAATTGAATGCTATATTTATTACACATTGTAAAAGTTGAAAAGTGTCCCATTAGTCCACACCCACTAATGGATGCGAATCTTGAAACTTCAACTTAACCTTACCCCGCTTGCTTCCCGCGGATCGACCGAAATCTGGGGTCCCCACGATTTTGTTGATATCAAATAGAAAACAATGACTCGTCTCGCTGTCTTGGCCCCAGCCATAGCTGTCAAACTGTATTCAAATCAAGCCGTCTATCTCTTCTATCGTCAATATTTCCAATCTGGTAATGATCGACACTATGCATCCTCGTGTGGGAGCACGACTGCTCAAGGGAGGAGGACATGGGAGTACATCCTGGCGACTGTCAAGTATAAAGCCATCAAAAGTTCTCCAGTCTTTGTGAAGTTGCGACATGCAAGATTGCAAATTCTGCAGCTAGTTGTTATATTTGAATCGATTTCGTACAATGGCTCGAAAGTACCTTGGAGGTTCTGGTGAGGCATTGACAGTATGGATATCCGTTGCTGCTTCGACAGTCTTAGTTTTCTATGGCTACGACCAGGTAAGTGTCCTGTCAGAACTATTAGGAAAACCCCAAAGTGCTGACTGTGTTAGGGTGTTTTTGGAAATGTATTAGTTGGTGACGACTTTCTCCGAACAATGGGATATCCAACAACAAGTGTTCAAGGGACTTTGACGTCTGTCTATAATCTGGGCTGTTTCTTTGGAGCACTCTCTACTATTTGGACTGGAGATCTTCTTGGCCGACCTAAAGTAATACTCCTAGGAAGCACCATCATTGCCTTGGGTGCACTCATCCAAACTGCTAGCTACGGTGTTGCGCAAATGATGGTGGGAAGAATAGTGGCGGGATTGGGAACGGGTATGAATACCGCAACTGCAGGTGTCTGGCAAGCTGAGACTAGCAAAATGAGAAGTCGTGGAAAACTTGTCATTATTCAGATGGCTAATTGCATTACCGGATTCTCCATCTCTAATTGGCTTACACTTGGATTTTCATTCACCAAGGGTAGTGTGGCATGGAGATTCCCTCTGGCTTTCCAAATATGTGAGCTTTCTACATACTTGGATATGATATTATATTAATAATTAAATAGTCTTCACTGCTATAATCTGGGCTTTATGTCCATTCTTACCAGATTCGCCGCGTTTGCTCATTAGAAAAGGGCGACACCAAGAGGCATATGAAGTTCTCGCAGCACTTGAAGGTCATGGTGCAACTATCGACTCTCCGTCTGTAAAACAGCAATTTAATATTATCAAGGATGTCTTGGATCGAGAGCATATGAACACGTATACTTGGTTCCAATTGCTATCTGGTAAAGGCCCATCTGGAGTTTTGAGACGTATGATTCTGGGAGCTTGGATGCAAGCAATGAATCAAATTAGTGGTATCAATGTCACTAGTTATTACATGACATACGTCTTCATTCATGCACTAGGGATATCCGAATTGAGGTAAGAGTCCTTTAGCCTTCAGGTCGCTGCCAACTAATACGCAATAAGAGCACGAATTCTTGCAGCCGCAGGGTCTGTTGACTATCTCCTTTTCGCTTGTTTAGCCTACTTTGTAATTGAGCGATATGGTCGTCGACGTGTGATGATGGTTTCCGCATTTGCATGTTCTACTTGCTGGATCATCATCACCATCGTACTTGCCTTGACTGTCTCTGACCCAGCACATAGCTATCAATACGGAGCTGTGGCAGTCTCATTTTTCTTCGCATTCTTTGCATCTTTTGGTATGGGTGTTTTAGGAGTTCCATGGCTCTATCCTACCGAAATAAATGCTCTTGAGATGCGTACCAAGGGCGCATCTCTAGCCATGGCTACCAACTGGATTATGAACTATATGGTTGCCGAAGTGACTCCATCAGGAATTGCAAATCTTGGATGGAGATTCTGGATTATTTGGGCAGTCATTTGCGCGAGTTTCGTTCCGATTACATATTTCTTCTACCCGGAGACCGCGAATCGAAGTTTAGAGGATATTGATCGCTTCTTTGAAAGTAAACCTGGACTCTTTATTCACCGAAATAAAATAGCTACTCAGCTACAGAGACCCCAAATATACGAAGAGGAAGATTTGAGACTCGGGAGGGCTGCAGAAGAAAAAGAGTTTCAAAAATCGAGCTCTAGCCCAGAAAATGGCATTGAGATTATGGAAGTGGAACAAAAACTAGCGTAAACGGGGGATTTGTTGCCAACACAATTGTATGATTTTCATTTATATGTTTAAAAGTATTGCTATATATTTCGCATGAGCTTGATTAATGATTGGCTTACAACCATTCATGATATTCTAATTCCAGTTTCATTATCAATTTTAAGAAAAGATCATCTTTCTCGCTGCACTCCATTATTTCCTTTCATAGAATCTCTCTCCTGTCCACTAAATCTATCGGATCATATCTTAATCAAAGCTTTTTGGAGGCACTGTTCCTCTGGTAGATTCATGCACCAGAGTTATTGAGCAGGTAC
This sequence comes from Botrytis hyacinthi, assembly GCA_004786245.1. Taxonomy (NCBI): domain Eukaryota; kingdom Fungi; phylum Ascomycota; class Leotiomycetes; order Helotiales; family Sclerotiniaceae; genus Botrytis; species Botrytis hyacinthi. The sequence continues at coordinate 58,254 of PQXK01000121.1, read as the reverse complement.
TTCAAGTGATACTGCAGCCCGTTAATTAAAACTTCTGTCTATGGGATTCTGGCAAATTCCTGCGGGAAACCAGATCCGGGTGGTCTACGTGGTTAGAATCGTAATGGAAAACAAATCTGGGAGCAGATGATTATACTTGGGGAAAAAGAAAGATCGACTGAGACCTGGCTACAGATTGTATAAGCGCTAGAGGTTTATTGTTCATTCGAAATGGTGCGGGTATCCTCGACTTCGTGGAAGATAAATTCCAGAAATATTGGAATGGAACATTCATGAAGTTGCGAGTAGAGATCACTCTTTCTTCTCATGACCTACGCACCTTGTGATACTTGGTCGAGACCTTTGACTCAAAAAACATTGGCTGACAATGAATATCATTCATATTTTGTTGTTGTAACTATTCACGTACAGTCATTTCCCCCAAGGAACAAATAATCTTGAAGTTTTATTTTTTTTCTTTAACTTTCTATATCTAAACCAAGTCTTGACATATATTCCGAAAACGATGTCCATCATATCGAATCATTAGTGATGGGAATCAAATCTTCGGCAGCAAGTGCCTTGCTGAAGGCCCATTCATTTGTATTCAGTCACTTTTCGGCATTCACTATGAATATTTTTCTTCTTCGAGAAAATGCAAAATTTTAGTATGGCTCATTTAGCATGGCATATTAGAGGGGATCCCAAGAAATTCTTTTTATAAACTGCCAGTCTAGCTCAATCGTATATATAAACTCTCTCTTATATGGATCTCCAAACCTTCAACACACATTCCAAAATCGACCATAATACATGTCTCTTTCAACAATGAGCGCTGTCTCCCCTAGCCACCAGTCACCCGCCATAATACCAACCCTCCCAGATTACTGCATCAGAGTAGTCTTCAAATGCCAGAATTGCCCCGAAACCCATCTCTTCGAAATCAAACGATGCGATAAAGCAGTACAGTCCAACAGATGGTATCATTCCTGCGAGTACGCCATCACTATCAAAGTAGCAAGTCAAGCTAGCATGTGTAAAGACTGTTGGGGTCTAGTAGATGGCTTGAGAGTTCCAATCTGGAAGGCTCTGTATCACGAAGGACAAAAAATCAGCAATGCTTTTCTCGAGACGTTTGATAATCTGGGACGTTTGGGATTTAGAATCAGAGGAAGACAGCATAAAGATGTTCGGGTTAAGGGTATGATTGTGTGGATTAAGAGGCTGGCGGATGAGATACCGGGTGTGGAGGATTATTTTCCTTGGCGCGCATCGCTGGATAGTCTTTCGGATGAGATTGTGAAACCGAAATATGTTTTAGGGGGTCAAATGAGTATTGCGAGTGTGTTGGAAGAAAGAGGATTCATGATTGAAGGAGAGTTTCTCGGGTCAGTTTCTGAGTCGCATGGCGATGCGCAGGTTGATAAATATCGATGGGGATTTCTGCAAGGGAATGAAGTTGGCCAGTCTGAGGATGATGATTCGATTTTAGTGTGGAATGAGAAGAATGGGAAGGTTGTGAAAGTTGAGGGGGTGGGAAAATAGGGGCAAGGTCCGCTAATGGGTTAATGATGTGATGATGCTCGGGATGGGAAGCTTGTGAACGATTGAGATTTCTCTCAAGCCTAGAATTTGTATTTCTAGACGTGTTAGTTTTTTATGAAAGATTCGAGACTTTTCTGAAATGCTTTTTTTCCACCAAGATCGTCTTTTTTGATGTCTCCCATTATGCGCCCATGCTAAATGAATTGAATAGCCGAGAACGGGAGAAATAATTGACCAGAATTGATCACCCCAATAAAATTCTGCAGTAAATAGATCACGAATAACATTCTCATACTTAATAGTACTAAACAAACCCTTAAGAATTCTTCAATTCTAATAACATTTAGAACTCCAATTCTTTGAATCGAACTAAAACATCCAAAGTATCGAAGAATTTCACAAGTAGCCAATTTCGATCTGTTTCTTCCCTCATGAATAGACAGGTTACGAATCTGGAATTTTATTCAATAGATTAGAATTATATACTATTTTTCTAGAAATATGTAAACTAGGACTAATAAATGATTTTAGATTATGTTGGTGAGTTTGCCAAGCATTATCTCCTGTCGATCATGTTGTGAATCAATGATGTAGTTACACTGCTTTAGGATTTTCCTTCATCGTTACCAACTCTTTTCACAAATTTTTGAACATATTGTTTCATATAGACATAATAAACATTATAATGCATTGATAATAAGAAGTAGGCCACAAATCAAGTACCCTAGAAACTCTTTGGGAGTAAAATTAGATTATATATCGACAAGTTCTACCCAGACCTTACTTTTCTGTAAGGCCTGTTCAATGGAAAAGTGATTTTAGGTGGTAGATCACCTAGTTCCCTAATAACAAATGAGCAGGTGAGTGGGTGGCTAGAGAAGAAGAATCAGTTTAAAAGGAGAGATCACAGTCATATAAGAACAGTGAGTTTCAATAAAGCGAACATGAGCAGAAAAAAAAAGATAACGACAAGTGGAATGTTTTGTTTAAGCACTGTTCAAAGGGCCAAAAAATGGAAGCTATCTGTACGACTAATGTCATTTTTGGTTATACTCGAAGTATAAATTTTGAATCTCAAGTTCTATCCTAAGTTCTATCCGCCGCTCCCGAAAGTCGCTGCTTTGCTGATGATTCTAAGTAGCAGTCCGTGTCGGAGCTACATAAGTTCCAGACTAAAATGTCTCTGTCCGACACACAACCATTCGCATCATGCTACCCATTGATGCTTCATGATCTCATTCATCAGACTTTCAGTTTCCAACCAACTTAACCCTGCATGGAAGCCCGTCACTTGGATGAGCAGCTCCAGACAAGATTTGATAAGCTCTATCTCCCTCGAGTGTTCTTGGACCAGTCTTCGGATGCAGACTATCCCATTCCTCATACACGCTCCTAATTTCAAACTCTCTTGCAGTCAAAACAAGAAAAATTTTCATCTCCATCATCGCAAGTTCCTGTCCAATGCACTTACGAGGTCCAAATTCAAATGGTCGGAAGGTGCCTTTCTTGGGGTAGAGACGATGACCTTCTTCAACGAGCCAGCGGTCTGGAAGAAATTCGCTTGGCTCGGGCCAGTAAGCAGGATCACGTTGGATAGCATGCGAGTTTGACCATACCATGAATCCTTCTGTGGGGTATTGAAGTCCATCGATTCCTGGCATGAAGTATCCAGACTCACCGCTGCGAGTAGTTGAGGCAGAGGGGTATAGTCGTAGAGTTTCTTTTGTGACGGCCATGGTATAAGGAAGTCGGTTCAAGATATAAGGATCTTCTGTGATTTTTCTTGCTGCTTCTTTGTGGTCTGGGCCCAGAATCATATCATGCTCGGCAATCAGTAGCTGACGGGTCTTGGGATTGGTCCAGAGTAAATGAAGAGCATAGCACATGGTACTGCTTGTTGTATCGTGGCCGGCGAAAATGAAAACTCTCAATTGAGATGTGGCGATGTCTCTGAAAGCGTTGTCCATGGCGTTAATGGTGTTGTCTCCATGCTTGCTAGCAAGATAATTATCAAGAGCGAGGTCGATGATTGATTTGCTGCGAGAAACTTGAGTGCCTTTATTGATAATATTTCGACGTTTCAAGCGCATATTCAACTCTCTCCAGATATATCTTACCATTCGGCGACCGTTCCACCAGTTGACAATAGGGCGAATAGGATTATATCGTTGGAATGGATTGACTTCGTGTCCAAAAGATAACCAATCGAGTTGACTGAGCAAGGCAGAAACGAAATCATTTGTCTCAAGCTGTGAATTCAAGTGTGTGTCCCTACGCGTTGTTAAAATGATTTTGACGGAATCGAATTCAAGCGGTCTACTTACAGAGCCATCCGACTAATGATATCCAGATTCAATCTAGTTGTTAAATGATCCATAATGACAATGTCCGAGTTCGTAGCCGCTTTTCTCAGAATCTCGCAAAATACAGACATGTCTTTCATCAAATCAGGAACCAGAGTCATAAGATGGCTAGCGCTGAAGCCTGGGTTGAAGATAGTTCTCCATTTTCTCCACTCTTTGCCTTCCATTGAGACTAAGTCCTTTCCACCTGTCATAGGCTTCAAATATTCACGCATGGCATGGAACTTAGGCAGCGGATGTGCTTGAGTCATCTGATAAGCTGCATCCGGACCTACAGCAACTAAAATCTCACCACCAAAAGGCCATGTATCGAGGTAGAATAACGGGCCAAGGCTAGGATAGAGGAGTTTGATCTGGTGTGGGAGAACGTGACGATGGACATCGCTGGGTAATCGAGATACAATTTCACCAATCAATTTCAAGTGACCAAACACTGGGTGATGCGGAGGCATTGGCTTTGAGACTTTGTCAGCGATCAGATCACGAAAATTTAAATGGACATTAGCAATAACTCACTAAGCCATCCCTCTGCATACGTTGAAACTTGCGACGAACACGGCATAGCTCGACAAAGAATTTTATAGTTTTGATGCCAATCACCATGAAGCAAGCAAGAATGAAAAGACGCCAGCCCGGGAGATTCAAAACGAAGTAATCTTCGAGGAACGACATCTTCTCACGAGGCCAGATAAGAAGAGTTTAAAAGTATCAAACAAAGTGCAAAGAAAGAAGCAATTGTAAGGGTCGTATGCGCAGTAAGTGAGTGTGAAGTAATCTGAAAATAATAAGAAAGTAGGGACAAGAAAGATTTGGGCATGCGATATTCAGTTGGCGCTAAGGAAGAGATTCTTGTAACCATATAGAGCGCATCTAGATATTAATGTAGCTCGCTGGAGGCTCCGTATCACTAACCGACGGTCCTAATCGTGCTAAGATTACTGCCCGCAATTCAAAATGAGCTAGCTTGTACGGCTTCAGTGAATAGATCAAAATTTTCCACGCTAAGAGTAAATGGATGGCGCTAGTACCAATTCTCATAGAACCCTACCTCTTCAAAACATAGGCATTCTTGTCAGAGGATCATATCTAGCCTAGAGACTATCTCTAGAACAGAGAACTTCGAGGCTATTTTTGCCAAAGGCCAATGGCATAGGAATGATAGCACATTTCACTGCAGGCTAGCTTCAACCAATAAGCGAAGCAGTACTATACAAACGAATCGATACTGTGAAATGTTAGGGTTATAAGCGAAATATTATGCCCAGAACCCTAATCTCATCTGTTGGAAGTTCAAAACATCTCAGAATTCTTTTCCCTGCCCCGTGATGTGAAAATGTTGGACAAAAGTATGTAGTAATATCTGATTTGAAATGAGAGGGTTCTATCATCCATCTATTGGAAGGGAAATGATATTTTCTTTCATTCTGTTTCATCAAACCTAGGCTCAATATGAATAGTTCAAATTCAATAGAGAAATCATCTCTCTGGACACCTAGGTAATATTCGAAAGATCCTACCTAGGTACATGTGACATAATTAATTGTAAAAGTTGAGTGAATAACACTCATTGGCCAGTGTTATTGATACGGCTAATCACTGAAAGTGAAAGAAGAGGATTGAAGAATCCACTTCGAGATCACATGGTGACCAAAGGGTGTCGGATTTGAGCCAAGAACTATCGAATAGACCTTCTGATCACCTGTTCTTGCGACTTGTTAAGATAAGAATAATGGATTCAATGATATAAAAGACAAGACTTGCAGAAAGAAGTGAATATAGAAGTCGGAACATACGTTCGAGGAGATCTATGATTGACGGAAAAATTGTGTACATGAGTCGAAAAATCCATCCAATCATTCGGACCATTAAAAAACATAGACTTCAAATCGCAGAGGAATCTGCAAAATAACAGTTTGTTAGGGCAAGCCAGATGGTTGCTAGCAAAAGAAGAGACTTTATGAGATCCAAACGACAGTCTTATTTTCACGAGGAAGTCATATACACCACCTGTAAACTACTTTTGCAACCCAATCTTTCAATCGGAATGCTTCCAGAAATATTCATGTTTGTGATAAGTTGATGATAATCATTGTAAGAAGGTCTTAGGATGATGATACTGATATCCAAAGCAGGGGCAAACAGCGAGATTGAATATTGAATGTTCATTACTATCCTCTTATGTCATTGATAAATTTCAAAAATCGATCATTCGCTGTTTAATGATTAATACATGAGTACCAAACAGGAGTATAAGAGCAGTTACACGACTTCCTTGAGCCCGGCAAGGCCTGGTATCCTTTTTGTCTGCAGCTTGCAAATCACGCACAATTGATTAAGACAGTCAACAAAAAACACCCATAAAGCTTAGACTTCGCAACCAGCATCATCCGAGACACTCTTATCAGGCTGTTCCCAAGCATGAAGTCGTGAAGTCTTTGGGCAACTTTATCTCTAGTGACATTGATAGTAGTCTCGGTCTGGGGCAATTTTCTAGTACAAGTATCTATTCCGAAGCAGATGGGTAGACTGTTCAGCTGGGAGGCCACGGATCATTGTAGTCTTCCGAAATTGAAAGGCTAAAAATGGATGCTTCGGTACCTGGCTTTTAAAGTCTTGGTATTACATGAGGCTAAAACAAGCTGTCGATACCCAAAAACCTTGTAGAAATCTTGAATGGGCTGCTACACAGGTGTGTACAGGTTCATATGAAATACCTAGGTAGGTATATTTCTCAACCTCGAAGATCAAGGGGAGACACATTTCCCACTAGTGTATGTAAGCAAGCTTGATTGGCCTTGGGTATACTCCACAACGTGGTACGCGATTTTGAGAGCTTTAGCTGAACGAACACTTGTCACTTCACTTGTCATTTTTGATCTCAATGACTTGCATTCAACTAAGACTTCTCGACTGAATGAGCAATCCTCAAATCATAAGATGGGGAAGCTACCTATAGATAACATACGCAGATGTCAAGGATTGATCTGTGTGCGCACAATGATCTGCTCAGTGGTAGATCAAGGGCGGTGTGCCAACATTGACCTCCGTCAATGCCGCGTTTGTGTAACAAAGGAATTATTGAAACCCATACCAAGTCTATTGCGGCGAAACATCATAGCAGATCTGAAGGACTGTCTAAATATCCGATTCAACTACGCTGGAGGGAGATCGGACAAGGTGCATTCGATCTGAGAATGGGCTAGTGCACATGGATCCCGGATGATAACACAAAAAGCATATTCAAATCCAAATGAGATGAAATGGAACCGCGGAAGGGCTTATAGAAGTACGAATGAAACACTCGGTCATTCATGAGCTCGAAAAGTGATTCTATAGACCAAAACATCCAGTGCTATATTTGACATCGAATACAGTCAGTTTCCTTTTCACTTGTACTTTGCTCGGCCCGACCAATTCCTTTCCTTCAGTCGTAATCCGCAACATCATCAGCATCCTTGTAATCTCCATGGTTTCTCTTGTCTTTTGATAGCTTCCTCCAGCTTGGTGATGTCCTCTTCCCGCTAAATGTCTCCCATCATATCTCTTGGTGTCAACGATGTTAACACCTAGCCTTCGAGAAGTTCGAGCAGCTCGTCTAAGAGAGTTTGTCTCTTGGCGTATGCGATGTCATTATCTCTCTTGTAGTCTACTAGATCCTCGTCTCTCTTGTAGTCTAGGATATCATCGCCTCTTTTAAAGGGTGAAGAAGGGTTCTCGAGTACTGTTCTGTGACTCAGAGTATGTTCAAATTTCGAGAGTGGTTTACATATACTTACAAATCGCACGTCCTGAGGCATACCCAACGAAGGCAATGATCATGAGCTTCGAGTAATGCATAGTGAGTAGCGGTCGACTTGGTTGGGGAAATATGGGAACTTGAAAAATGTGTTTGGAATACGATTGGAGTGTTCGAGTGGGATAAGTGAATTTTAAAAGTTTTGCAGTTGGTCAGTTAAATCAATGAATTTGTCTTGAATGAAAAGTGATGTTATCTCAAATGCAGTTCGAAGAGCTCTATATATGATGATTGAGCGGTGTAAAATTGTCGATAAGTTGGAAGAAGTCTTTCCGTGCCGCGTCTCTGCAAGACAGCATGCTGACAGTCGGCATGTTTTACTGTTCCTCGCCCAACAAATGCCATTGTGGGAAAACTTGGATACTCAAACTCATGGATACTGCGAGGACTTGCGTATTGGAACACATACAATGCAACAGTCAATGACATGATGCTCATGTCTTGCGATTTTGAGACCGTGATTGGTCTCTTCTGTCAGGAATTACAGAAAAGCATAGATGTGCATCGTTTCTTTTGAACAGTTACGGGAGTCTACCGCTTTTCGCTAGAGAGAAACAATTATCTTCCGATATCCCGATCCCGATTCCGATCTCGATCCAGAATCATAGGGAGACACAGTACCACACTAAGTTATCTACGCGCGCTAGTCCTGGTGGAATAACGCTGGATAAGTCTGGCCCACAGAGCGCTTATCATAATGTTTTATTTCCCCCAAAACCCCGAACTCATGCATCCTCTAAACTCTAGTCCTTACTTCTCATGAAGATTGCCAAGATTCGATATATGCACTCAAAATGCATTGCTCAAGATCTCCTCTGGGAGATGGGGGCCACGGGGCCCACTGCTTGCAGATTTTTATTGCAGATACTTATGGGGGAATTTATTTATATCTTAAAACGGGGGAAAGTTTGCAGTTGATCATACCAGCTGGGTGTCAAATTTGTGACTACTTATAGTTGCAGCAATGATATATGCAAGGTAATTGAGAAACACGGACTTCAGTTTAAGATGCAATTTGTGTGATGATCTCTCACTCGAAGACTTGGTCGATTGTGACTTGAGAATGAAGTAGGCAAAAAAAGGAGGTAGAAAACTTTGATCGACAATTTTGCGAGTTATCAAAAGTAAAGAAAATGAACAGCAAGCTGAAACGACAATATACGTGCGCTGTTCTTATACAGCGACTATTGAATTTCATTCTATCACAATGACTCTTCAAATTTCTCTATCCCCAGAAAAGTCGATCAATTACATCATGTTAGGGGAGTTCTTCCACACTTTGAGCTGGAGCATAGATTTCAGTAGACTCTCATGAGCACGAAAGCTTTAGGGTCTTGCGTGAGAGTGAGTATCAGTATCAAAATCTTTTGTTGATTCAGTCCCATACGTTGACTCAAGCACTAACATATCTCGATATTCGAATCCAAACATGCTGAATCCTCTTCGACGAAGTCAATATTCACCAGTTCTCTCTGATCTTGAGTCGGAGGAGAAAAGTGAGAGGACTCTACAAGGTCGACAACTTCTACCGTCAAGAGTACTTGGCGCGGTAGTTCTTGAGGCTTTAGTTCTGGGGATATCTTTTTTCAGTGGTGCGTTTTTGAGAATCACTATCTTCGACACCAAGTTTTAGATCCTTATCAGAACAGATAGCGTTGTAGCAGTCCCTCGACGTACAGAGAGTGACGGTCAATCAGTGCGGCTGGGAAAGTGAATTATCTGGATGCTGTCCAATGCCTAAGAGAGACGCCATCGAGAATTGCATTCAGATTATTCATTATACGATGATTTTTTGTGGGTTCATACCAATATCGGAAACTACTGTGAGTGTTAATTGCATTTTGCTTCAATTGGACCAAGAACATAATCGCTGATGGTTTCTGGAGCCCACAACGCCGCTGCGTTTGTTGCGTGGCACAGATACTTTTTGCATAGCTATGAAAGAGCTTTGAGAGAAGATTACCACTACACTGGATACCTAAGTTATATATACTAGCACCAATTCCAGTCTTTTTTAAAGCAAAGAACATCGACATTTATTTGTGCTGTAACTATTGGGAAAATATAACCAACTCCCCTTTATGGGACAATGGACTCGGCTTTGGCGGCAACGGAAATCCAACTTCAGAAGTTATTGATTCACGCGGGATCGGGCAGTGTGTTGTCGACGGTTCTTTTGCTCTACTATCTGTCCCATACATCGGTTCTAAACACCCGCGGCACTGCTTACCGCACTCCTTCAACACAACCGATAGTTCGGAATCATTGAGGATCAAGCCTTATATGCTGATCAATTGATGAATACCGATGATTACGAGAAATTTAACTTGGGCCTTGAAAATAACGCACGTAGTTCAATTCCACATACGATTCGAGGAGACTTCTCGATGTTTACAGCTCCATATGGTGAGTGATCTTCCTTCTTTAGACCCTTTTATTGATCCAATACACTTGCTCACTTCTGACCAGATCCTGTTTTCTTTCTTCATCATACGTAGCTTGATAGACTTTGGTGGTTGTGGCAGCAGAAAGATACTCAGAATCGTTTGTATCAATACCGAGGTGCTGCGGCTTTCAAATCGCTTGAGAGGGCCTCGGTCAAAGATCTTCTGCTTATGGGAGAATTGATTACGGATATTGAATTCAAGGATGTTCTTGATACAGAATCGGGATTATTATGTTATAATTACTAGTTCGAGCAAATTGAATGCACCAACTTTGAGAAATGCAGTACTTGCTGTGCCTAGTGTCACTTCTAAAAGTAACATTGACATGTTTGTAGAAGGTGTCCAGACGTCTATCTCTGAGCTTGGTCATCTAAAGCTTCCTTCTATGAGGTGTAATATATTCTATAGTCAGAGTGAGAAATCCAGACATGTGTGTATGTTACGTTGGAATGAGTAATTCCAGCTTGCTGCTCTGAGATGCCTACTTTTATTCCCTGTTTGGAGAAATCGTGTGGTAAGGAAACATTAATTTTATGCAAGGTATTATTGTTTTTCTGGCAGGACAATTAGATGAAGAGATCAGAGAATTGAACAGGGTCGGCAATAAGCTTGACTCGCTTGGAGTGCTGGCCAAAATGGAACACTGCATGTTTTCGCAGTTTGAAAAGAAGCAATAGTACTGAAGCGAGATATAGCCATTACCCCAAAGGTTTACAGTACGAGGAAAAAGTAGTGTAATATATTACAGGCGAAGCAAAACATAATATGGGGTAGTCTAATTACGATGGCCATGATGCTGAGTTGTATAACTGCATCAGAAAGCAAAGAGAAAAGCAATAGGTTGCTTTATGCTACTCTGAATCAAGAATGCATTGCTCTGGGATATTGCAGGGGCTTTCTTTAGGTGAAGAAAACTCTCATGAAAAAGACGCCAAAGTGGTATCATGAGCACGTATAAAGTGTTTAGGCAAGACCAAACGACGAGTGCCCTAAGTTGAACGAATCAGCTTTGCATATGAGTACGTGGGGTTAATTTGGTAAGCATGCGGCAGAGAAGAAATCCCGCACCGCTTCATTTTAGACATCACAGATCCTCTACACAGTTATCTTCCAATGCTCTGACGAGTTTTTTTTTTCCAAGATTAAAGTACCATTTCTTGACGATTGCTGCCCGGATTGAGATATGTCACTCGAAAAACGACACCATAACAGGGTTGGAAGCTACAATACATGATGAATTTGACATATCTCCCGAGTTCCGAGCTCTATTCATGTAAGAAACCGGGAGAGCTGCAGGCACCTGAGACAAGAAACCCACAGTGACCACATACTCCAACGATTAATAGATTCCTTGGTGGTTCTACCTCAGAGTTGCAATTTCGTGTCATGTCATTCTATTCAAAGCTTATCGATGCAACATGTTATATTCAAGCCCCATAATATGCTTCGATCTCAAAGCCACCACCTCCCTCTTATCCTCTTCTCTTCTTTCCCCAAGCACTGCTGAGACCTCAACCACAAAATGATACATCAAGAGAGTTTCGGCGTCGAAGAGACTTATGATTACATCATTTGCGGGTTTGATTTTCCCCCTCCCCTTCTCAAACATCGTAAACATCTAGCGAATTACTCTTCTAGTGGCGGAACCTCAGGCTGTGTAATTGCAGTTCGACTTACACAAAATTCTACTGCATCTATTCTCATTATTGAAGCCGGGGCTAGCAATGATACATATCCTGCTACTGCAATCCCTGCTGCGGAAGAACAAAGTCTCAAAAAAGTCTATGATATTTCACACGTGACATAATCTTACTACCCTCGTAGAGTTTCGCAAATACTTGGGACTGAAGCCGACTGGAACATCAGGAGCGAGCCTTGTGAAGAGCTCGAAAATCGTCGGTTGCATCTTGCAAGGGGAAAGTGAGTTTTTGAAAGGTCTAATCTTGACTTGTGAGATCTGACTTTGAGGTAAACATTTCTTGATGGAAGCAGCGGTTGTCATGGTATGCTGGCTATTCGTGGGAATCGACAAGACTACGATCATTGGGGCTTTGAAGGGTGGAGTGGAAATGAGATCTTCAAATACATGTCAAAGGTACGAAATTATCAATCATTCGTTGTATTTCATTTATATGTTGTTGGGACCTTCGTTCATATTGGTGGACCTACCTTCAACATCGCCCCAAAATGGACCGTCACGACTAGATATCATTAACATCTTCCTAGGCTGAAACATTCCACAGCAAGCCATGATTCGACGCCGACAAAGATATACATGGAAAAAATGGTCCTATCATCATATCTCCGCATGATCCAGCACCAATTTCAAATCTTCTACTTGAATCATATCAATCAATGGGACTGCCCTTAATTCCAGATATGTTTAGCACCGGCAAAAGTGCTCATGGCTGCGGACATGCTGTTCAAACAGTCTCCCAAGGTACTCGTACTATGGCTACAGATTATATCACAAGTTCCACGGAAAATTCAGGGGTATCAATAAGAACAAACACATATAGCGATCGCATTAGTCTTGAAACGGATACCGCTAGTGCGCTACATGCTAAAGGTGGCTTCCTGCAAGACATCACTGAATAGAAGTCTTTCGTGAAAGCTCGCAAAGAAGTTATCATCTCAGCAGGAACATATGGAAGTCCAGCGGTCCTCCTCCGATCCGGAATCGGTTCTAAACAAGAAGTTGAAAAGCTTGGAATCCAAAGCCAAGTCGATCTCCCGGGTGTTGGAAAGAATTTGATGGATCATTTAGTTAGCATACTTTTCTGTTTATTCAATAAGTCCAGCCACATTGACTTATAAACTACTCAGGATACCTTTTCTTTTCTCGCAAGACTTGCTTTGTGTCTGATTCAAAACTAGGTTGTTCTGTCATTCTATGAAGTCTCCAAGCCAGCTCTCACCAATGGCCATCTTATTTGGCACCTCGGCGGAAAAGACAAATCGTTAGCACAGTATAAAACCGACAAAACCGGTTTTTTTCTCAATTCCCATTTGGAACTTTTGCATTTGCTCGTCTAGACTCTAGATTAGCAGATTCTCCTCTCTGGAACTCCGCTCCCCGCACCAAAGGTCTCGATCCAATGGGTCTCTCACCCACCCAGCCCCAGGTCGAATTCTGGAACACAGAATGCTATAGTCCGAGATACATGTTCAGAGACTTCCCCCCAGATGGCAAGTATGCGTTTGCAATGGCTACGGAATTCTTCGCTCCACGATCACGAGGTGAAGTCAGTCTCAAGTCAAGCGACCCTACGGAAAACCCTATAGTGAATCATCGGCATTTTGAAGATCCCTTGGATATGCTCGTATTCAGCTAAGGGTGTTGCATGGCGAATGAAATTGCAACGAGGGGGATAAGGACGAAGGGTATTGTGATTGGATCATGGCCACGGTCTAGAAATCATCACACGTTTACTACTCGAGAAGAGTGGGTACCTATCATCAGATCCAATGCAGATACATGTAAGTCTCCCCTCTTTCCTAGAAGTGATACTGTCTTGATTGAACATCCATCTGTCTCATCTACATTACACATATTCTCAATCGGCTGACTCAAATTCCCATTCCTAGGCTATCATCCAGCCGGAACATGCAAGATGGGAAGACCAGACGATCCTCTGGCTGTACTTGACGAAAATCTCAAAGTGCGCGGGATCACCGGTCTTCGAGTCGCAGATGCAAGCGTGATGCCCTTCCTCGTTGAAGGACATCCCCAAATGCCCGTTTATGGAATTGCTGAAAAGGCTGCGGATCTTATCATTTCTGGCAAGTGATTTATGCTTCACAGTGGAAGATTTCGTGACAAAATGATGAGCATGGCTTTGATATACTCGTGGGCGCCCGAACGGACAAGACACAGCAAATACTGACTCAAGCTTAGCAGTATATCTTGAGTTATCAGTTTAAATACTTTGAAATTTGATAACAAAGATACAGATCATGAATTCAAACAATAGAGAAATCAATTTACTATCAATTTCGAAAGTTGAGAAGTGTTTTGTTATCTCATGTATTCATCGATATGAGGTGGTGAATAGTGATGAAATGTTGAATACACAACACCACAGAATCAAAAACTACACGAGTAAGAATTACATAATTTACTTAAGAGTCATCAAATGATATCATATCATATCAGATGGAAAACTAGTGCCAGCTGGGGGTGTACAAACTTCGAAGCGCGGCCTCTCGCCCCTGAGTGTGCTTCCCGACCCCCTACTTGCGCTACCTACCTTTGTTTTTTCAGGCTCTGCCGATATACACCACTCACAGCCTTAGCATCGGAAATCATATCCACATGGTATTTACTAGCTACGTACTATCTATCTACACACATCCATACACATACACATCCATATACATCCATTCTTCACATACATTCTTCACATACATAGGTACCTAGATACCTAGGTACCCTAAAACTAATCACCCAGTAGTATCCATTCCACCTCCTAACTTCCCAACTCAACTACTACATACATACAATAACTTACATTTATTCAGTTACATCTACACTCACCCCCTTCCCTCACTCCTCCAACTCGCCTCAAAACATCATATAATTGCTTCAATTATTCATTCTATTATAAGTGCTTTGTATATATACATATATACATACATACATACATACATACATATCTCTTTCTAGATCCTAGCCCTAGGGCATATAATATATCCATCCATCTATCTATCTATCCATCTATAAAAAAATCATCTTACACTCTTTACACCCTTTCTCTTTATACTCTTTCTCCTTCACACTTCACGCTTCACATACCCTTTACTCCCCCCCTCCCCCGACTCAAGACCGCTATACTTTTATACTTTTTATTTTCTCTCCATAATACTCTTAAATCTTCAGAAAGTAGAATCCAGATTTCTCTCTCTCTCTCTCTCTCCCTCAAACTCGCATATAGTTAGATAGGTAGCTCATCCCATCCCATCTCATCTCACACCTCTTTCCAAGCCAATCACATCACATCACATCACATCAAAAACATTCACTACAATCAGATTTCAAATAATGCATATAGATAAAACACACATAAGATTACAATTCTGATTCTCCGTCCCCCAAGCACGCGAACGCGCTCCTCTCTCTCTCCTCCCTCCATCTCATCCTCCGCACCAAACAACAACAGCGACAACAATACCACGAAGACAATATAATAATACAATACGGTACAACAAATACAGCAAGCAACAAATAACGTATAACGTATAACAACCCAACAAGATAGCTAGCTAATTAAGCCCCATCCCATCTGATCCCCTCGGAGTAATTTTTTCTATCAAACCCAAAAACGCCCGGTTTCGCTTGCTTTCGTAGTGTAGTAGTGCTTATACTATGCATGTACATGCGGATATACAATTCCAAGGATGTGATGTGATGTGATATTCCTGCCACTCCCAGATATGAATTTCCGTTCCTCCATCCATCCATCTACCATTCATTCAATCATCCATTCATCATAAATGCCCCCCAGAGAAACATATCAGCCACAGCCCAAAGTAAGTAACGTTTTCTATATTCTGTTCCCTTGCAATGCGAACCCACCGAGACTTCCATTATTCAGCGCGTATCACCGGAGATTCCCGATTTGAAAGATCCCCATATCACAGGGCTTATGGATGGCGGGTTCCCGATTTCTCGGGGGTGGTAACATTTCGTTAGGTGCATTTATCCTATTATGGTGAAATCCATTCCGGATCGCACGCCCATCAGGCTTCAAGCACAAAATAAATAACATACAAAAATAGACAAAAACGCCGTAATAATCATAGCAAGGCTGTGTCAGAGCAGGAATGGATCCGTCCACCTAAAATTTTGCCTAAAGATAGCCAGCCAACGCCTAAATGTGGGTAACATACAACATAAAAGTCGTCAAGTCATTAGCCGAGGCAAAATCCTCTCTGGTATGAAATCAAGGACGAAAGCGGCTTGCACTCCTTTCCTGAATCTGCTGTTCTGTCGTAACGTATAATCGGTCTAGGTAAGACATGGCTTCCGCGTCCTTCAAAATTTTAGCTACCTGAATTCCGGCGGAAATTAGCTGGAGGATATTCCTATCATCCTTTAATGGGCGTGATTGATGCTTTGCAGCATGTCTCATTTCCAGGCTATTTTCCAAGATGGTAACAAATTGCTTTATCTGGCCATTATATAATACCCGGGCGGGTATGCGTCTCTTGGTTGCGAGACGTTTGAGAAGGTACACCCACTCCGTCCATTCACGATCTTGGGGTCGTTCCACAGGTCGACAGCTGTCACTTAGAGGAATAGGAAACTGGTACTTGGCCACAAAGTCAAAAGCACACTGTGACAACCGGTCATTGACTCTATTTAGGACACTATCCTGTTCCTGTACCACAAGGTTTGTGGGAAGATGCGGCAAATCTCTCTCCTGCTGGGCAATGTATTCCGGGGGTGGTCGTTGTAAGAATTGATGCGGTCCATCAAATTCATCCCTATTAGATGGTCGTCTTTGAGAATGGCCTTTCCCGTCACTTCTTGCTTTCCCGGATGATCGATTGACGGAGTCTAGCGTGTAATCCGTTGGGCTGGGAGATGCAGCATAATCGTCCATGTACGTCTCGGGCGAGACTCTGCCTTGAGGCTCCCAACTTGGACCTTGGCTTGTGTAAGAACCATAACTTGGTCCTGCGGTTCCATATACATTTGATGATGAGCCAACGCTATAAGCATTTGATCCATAAATTGAGTCCGGGCGGGCTAGAGGACTCGAGGTCATGGGTGCAGTGATAGGATTGTAAGACGAGCCACTTAGATCCGGGGCATATGATGCGCTTTGAGGTTGATTTTCAGCTTCCTTCGTCCCGAATCTGGGATACATGCGTTCTTACCTGGTGTTTGGATAAAAGCCACCATCGAAACTCGCGCGGTTGCCGGTGGAATATGTGGTCCTTGCTGGTTAGCTCTCGATCATGTAAATTTGCAAATTTGTCGCATACCTTCTCGACGAATCTGGAAGACTCGTAGGAATCGTACGTCCATAACTAAATTCCGGTTGGATGTGAATACTTCTTCTGGATGCCATCATTTTGAGATATCAAGTTTTAATTCCAGGTCCAAATCCCAAGTCAAGAGGAAACTTGATACTTGTACGATACTATATGAGAAAGAAATGAGATGGAAATTAGAGATAGGTCCTTCTTTGTCGGATGACAATTAAATGCAAAATGGCTCCAATATTGGTATGATAGATTGATTGTCCACGATTTAATTAATGGGTCCAGCAAGGATATCCAGATCCAGGAACAGGGGCGGTGAGTATGCCAGGTGATCCAAGGGTTTTATAATTTTTGAAACAACAAAGCTTTTATGCTATCAATTGATCTGATCTGATGGGGAAAAAACGGAAGAAGGGGCAGGAGGGAAGTCGATTATTATATAGACAAAAGTTCATGGTTTATACAGCTGAAGCTCACTCGAAGCTTGAACGTCAAGATTTGACATATCAAACAATAAAAACTCCGAGACCCTCCAAGCACTGATAGGGCAATCAAGAAAAATACCTAGTAGGAATCAGGAAGCTATGACCTAGGATGAACAATGATTTGAACTGCATTGGGGATTCTTGTGCTCCCAAAAATCTTGAATTTTCGAATCTTTGAATCTTTGAGAATCGTTGAGAATCTCCCGTCTGCCAGGAAAGCCCGTTTCCAGATGGAAGATTGGTACTTTTGGCCCCCAAGAAGTGCATTGTCAAGAATTTGGTAAGGATGCTCCCTCAAAACAAAGTTACTCGGTGCTCAAAGATCGACGTCGCTCATTCTCTTTCCGCCAAGGCTACATTAGAAATCTTATCGCGAAATGCAATGCGACAAGCCAGATAGCATTGGCAAGGACAGACCTCGGAGCCAGTGGGATGCTGTCCGCTGTGCTGTTCGGTATACGGAGTACTTTGTGGCTGCATTAGGCATTATTGGGCAATTTATATCCTTCTTGATCTCGAACAGGGTGTGACGAGAGCATAAAGTAAAATCATAAGTATGTAACAGGTACCTGGAAGAGAACCAATACCGACACCAACCACCGATCTCAAGCGTGGCAAGCGCCAATAAAAAGTAGATAGAAATTCGAATGGCATAAAAAGTATGGGGAGTTCGGAGAGTGGGTGGAAGATGGGACAAGGAAAGCCCTTGGTATGTATGGAGAAGAAGAGATCTCCGGGGCGGTGACGGGGCGTCTATCAACGATGGTATGATGGTATGAGGCTTTCTCGGGCCCCAAGGTTGACGAATGGTAGGGGAGAGGATGGGAACGATGGAATGGATTGTATCATTTGAACGATTGGTATTGGTATTGAGTGGTGTCGGTATTGATTGGTATGGTTAGTAGCTGCTGTACTAGGGAATGTGTTGTATTGTTTGATCTCTGATTCGATATAAATCATATAATCGCTATAATCAACATAATCAACATAATCAACATAATCAATATACTCTCTTACCGAGTGGCTGGTTGGGCATAAACGCGTTAAAAAAAGCCCAATCAATGCATTACGGCCTGTTCGTAAAATATTAATATTGAACCATAACAACCTTAATAAGGGCCCATATGTAAGAGGTCAGAGGTATTAATAGTCATTTTATACTTGATTTACCACTGAGGCTGGGCGTAAAATAAGAAAACTTCGGGTGATGTGTTGTAAATTTGAATCTAGACATAGTAGACGGTGGCGACATGCATGGAAATCAATATGAGGATTGACTTTGGTACTTCCTTTCCGAGTAATTGTGAGACCTTTGATGTAAGATCTCAATCATACCACCTTCTAGATTGCCATATCAAGCATCAAACATTCAGGGGCGTACTATTTTTGACATGTAATTGAGTTTCGTGAGGAATCCCGTGGGGTGCTGAGGGGTACTTGGGTACTTCGCCGGTATGTGAACATGATTTTGATACCAACTCAACTGGGCAAAGTCAATGATCGAAGATACTAATAAGTATACGACGGGATGTGAAATATGGTAAACGTCAAGTAGGATGAACAAGGAATTTCCTTTTGGCCTGAGGGAGATAATACGATGCTGAGCTCCAGTTTTCCTTCTAGAAGGGAAAAAGAGATGAATGATGCTTCTAGTGCTTTATGGTACTTTATGGTACTTTATGGTACTTTACACTGTCTCCTCGAGACTGTAATGTTTTGGAACGGTAATGAGTGATGATAAACCCAATGACTTTCTTACTAAGAACACACCTCATCGCCCAAATTTCACCTCGTTGACTGTTCTAATTTCACACCCTGTGAGTACCAACAACTACCTAGGCACGTGCTAGGTGCCAGTACTTGTCATCTGCTCTGAGCATTCCCAAAAAAGATAATGAATAATAATTAATGCTTCCAACCTTCTAAACCTTCTAGTGCTTTACATTCGCATCTCCGAAATCTACAAGACGATCCTTGGAGTCATGAAAGTTGATGTGTTAATTGATTCTGGTGTCAAATTGCTTGTCGTCTAATAAGGAACAACGATTCTCCTAGAAACTTTTCGGAAAATTCATATACATTGCAAAGGCATTAAGATACTGTCATACTTGGTGATGACAGAGTGAAATGTCTACTGATTTACCCTTTTCCGAGTCAGAACTTGCAACATAAACTGCTGTCAATACTGGGATGATCCAGAAGATCCCGAGTCTTGCAAGTTACCTCTATCTGGCACCTAGCAGTAGGTATCTGGTATACCAATAATCTCGTCACGGTTCATCCATCATTGCTAAAGATATACGGTACGTGGCACTAATTTCATCCTCCTTCTTCAACGAAACTTGTCGATCAACTACTAGAACCTACTACCTCCGTGTGCCGTATGTTCACCAACAGATAAACCTAAACTCGACATCTTTCTTGTGCGATTGATCGACGTTGGGAGCAATTGCGCGACATCGCATTTACAATGATCGGCTAGCTTCCCATCATTTCACTGTGGCGAATGTTACCTCGGCATTCGTATTTGGATAGTTGTCAGCGACCTAGAGCGGGGAAATCCCAGTATTATGCTCACCAGAGCTGCAACCGCTTCGTTCCAACAAGGGGTCTTCTCGTACTAACTGCATCAAATTGCAGTTCAAGGCTACCTGCGTTGAACTAAACGACACGCAATCGAGTAGCTTCACCGCAAGCACCATCCGATTTCAAGAATCCCAACCAAAACGGTCAATCGGTCAATCTGATCGCCCATAAATTATAATACCTAGAATTGAATAGTATGTCTCTCAGCAGGGAAGAATTGAGAAAAGAAGCCGTTGCATTCTGTCGGGCATTCGTCGACGGAATCTCACCTGACATTATCCTATCTTTACACTTCTCTTCGTCACCTCGAATCACAGAACATGGTCCAGAGAATTCAGAACTTCCATTTCTAGGTAAAACATTCTCGGGTCGTAAATGCGACTCCTCTGGTAATCAAACATGCGACGATTACTTCAACATCCTCTCTCGAACCCTTGAGTTTCAACCCTCACCATCTATATTTCCTTCACCCAAGTCTTTTATTGTCGATGAGACGTGTGAACTTCAGGGGAAGACAGGTGTCGTTAGTGTTGTCGGAAGTGCCACTTTCAAAAGTTTGAAGACGGGAAAAAGTTGGGATGAACAATTTATCTATCGATTAAGTGAATTTGATGAGAAGGGAAAGATTGGTCATTGGGAGATTTGGGCTGATACTCTGTCTGCTTGGAACGCTGTTCATAGTTGACTTCATGATGATAAATAATGGGTGTTCACGGCATGATATATTCAACGCCTTGGACTTGATGAATGGTAGACCAAAATACAGTATCTTCTCTCGAATCAGTGATGACAAGTGACACATTTGGCACTTTCGACACACTAGTGGTGTCAATTCCGCGTACTACTTGCTAGCATACACTCCACACTCGATTAATCGTAGTACGGTCAATCGAGACCACGGTTCAATCTCCTATCGACAATGGCTTGTTGATCAAATACCGAGTTTTATACCGTCACGAGAAAAGATAAGTACCAAGGACAGATTATTACACAGACGTTAAGCCAGAGTTCTTCCTTCTTTGACTTCTGTACTCCAATAGCCCTTTTGTTTATGTGAATAAAATGTCATAGTTAGTTTACACATTTTGGAGCTGTGCCTGTACGCGTAATGTTTTCACATGAATTTTTCTGGATTTTGAAGGTTGTCGATATTCCCTCATTGAGATCTTTCTAAATTCCACCACCTGCCTTCTCTCAAAAGTTCCAAAAATAATGAGATTATTCACATATTCTAAAGAAATTAGACCTGAAAAGTTAGGACTTGATCAGAGGAATCTGATACGGGAAACAATCGTTCTACGTTTAAAGTACCACATCTGCATCACGGGCTGCGATGGGAGACGGGATTCAAGCCCTGCTTAGTGCCAGTCTATTTGTACTCATGCCACTGTATTAAGAGAAGTTTGAAATCCATTCAAAGAAATAGTTTATATTCAGCCTCAACTCTTTACAATTTCTGAAGAGTAAATTTGGGAAGATGTTGAGACACTAAATAGCATGGTCATTTATACGTTTTGTGCTAACAGGATATTGATACGAGATTCTTCGCAACAGTATTGAGAGGGAGAAATAAGATTTGTCGAGTATTTTGACTTCTACTTGTTTGTCGCGGTTGGGTACATGTACTTAAGGTGTGGGTGTGGGTGTGGGTGTGGGGCGGCATAAGCTGCTTGTTCTGTGGTGGCTAGAGTGCAGTTTTGTCGCGATCTGGAAATGTTGGATTGGAAGCGGAAATCAAAAGAATCTAGTAAATGATCAAGAGTTGGTTCATCGATGCTAAAATTCAATTTCCAATCCTAGAACCTCAAGCAGATTTTCAATATTCTCGTTCTTGTGGAGAAATAATGAAAATTAGTACCTACTAGCCTGTCTACCTTTATAATGCTGTAATTATCTCAACTCTTATATGCATATAGTATATAGTCTATACTAGAACTAAAACTTCAACTATCCCGTCATAGGAGCCGACTCTATATAATACTTATAAGTCAGTCCTCAATGCCATAGGGGTTTCAACTGACTGATTGTAAATTCAAGAATCAAATTCTTCTCGGCAGGTGGATGGACGGAAAGCTAGCTCCTGAAAATGGAATCTTACGATGGAGTGAGTAGTTGGATATTAGATATTAGATATCGATAGAATATTAGCTGTTAAGTGATAAATTACGAATGTACTGAATGAGACTCATCTCATGGATAATTCTTCCCCGCGCTTGCAAACCGGCACGAGAACTAGGTCGGTATTAGATAGATAGATGTAAATGGTTTGTCTTCGTGAGGTTATCATTATCTGCTCTTCTCTAGCTAGAAGTGTATAGACTGGGTACCTAGGTATTTGTTGATTTGTTGATTTGTTTGTGGTATGAGAGATTGATTATAGGATGGCAAAGCTAGGTGGAGTGTTGGATGTTCGTCGGAGAGTAGAGAGATGGATTTTGGGTATTTGGAATGAAGATTGTGCGTGCGGATTGATCGACTTGGAGAAGAATTGGAAGAGATGTTTTTGGGAGATGGTTGAGTTGTTGGGTTGGTGGGTAGGTAGGTGAATAGGTAGGTAATGATTAATTTACAGAGGTTAGTATTCTGTTTTTTTCTCGGGGATTGAGATTAAGATTTAGATTTAGATGAGTATCTAGGTGTTTAATTATTAAGTACCCAAGTAGGTAACGAGGTAGGGAGGTAAGGAGGTAGTTAAATTCCGGGATTAAATTTATTATATATCTACCTATTAATAAGATTCTCACTTCTAACATGTTATATTCTTAAGTACTCAGAGGAGGAGGAGGAGGAGGAAGAGAAGCATCGTAGGTAAAATTTCGATACCTACCTAGGTAGGTAGATAGATGTAGAAGATTCGGTCAATGTTAATTTGCTTGTATGGATGAATGAGTGCATTCATCTTCGTTCTCCCATGTAAGTGAGGATATTTCGAAGGAAATACTGCAATTTTATTAACATTTGAAGGGGGATTGTGGATTGAAGCGAGATTTTTGATATGATAGTAGGCTAGCTTGGCTGTATATTGTTTTCATTTAGAGACTAAAGGTGAATGGTATGTGATTGAATTGTATAGTCTTGAATAGTTATTATTAACGCGATGAAATGAAGTTGTGTATCTCTATCATATAATGAAAAATATATGCTTTAGTCGATGCTAGAGTTATATAAGATTACAAATGTATGAATATCAATCTTCACATCGACTAAACTCATTCGAAGCATCACAAGGTTCAAACAGGTAAGACGCCGGGAGTATCTCGATATGCCATGTTATTTCGGGAATCCAATTATTTTATGATTTTGTACACATAATTACGAATACTTATCTCTAGATCGATGATATTCCTAGAAATTCGACGCTATGAATTAAACCCTCTTCCATCATAGCATACTACACTACACGCCTTGAAGCCATCAATAAGGCAATCTAGGAGACGGGATAATTTGGCTGATAAAAGGCATTCATTCGAACTACGATTTTCTTGCCTGTTTGCTGGAAGGAAAATCCAGTTTCCCTTCTTTCTATTTATCTATTAATACACAAACATACACATACTCAAGTAATTCCACCCGCATCTCCATCACTATCCCTCGCTTTCTTCCGACCAAAGATTCGCTTAAAAAATGTATATCTTTTCTTCAATTTCCTCCTTTTATTGTTCTTGTTGTGAATCTTGTTTTCCTCCTCCTCTTCTTCTTCATCATCTTCTCCCTTACCTCCACCATCAGTCCCAGACGTAGGCACAGTTTCCTGTAAAGTCCTTTTCGCTAGCCCAGAATCTCCTTCTCCCTCCTCCTTCTCCCTCAGAGCCAAAGAAGCACCAGATCCATCTTCTTCATCCTCACTCGAACTACCGACACTACAATAGAAAGCTGCGTCGGAGCCGGAACTATGTTCGCTGGGGGTTTGAGATGCAGGGTCAGAATTTGGTTCTGCAGGGCTTGGAGCTGTGGAATTGGGATCGCGAGGAGGGGGGCTTGGAGATGGTGGAGATAGATTGGATGATCTGTTTTTATTTTTCTCGAGGGAGTGGAATTCTTTTTTGGGACGAGTAGTTGATTCTGCTGTGCAAATTACGGTGTTTTCTGTGGGATTTGATGACTCGCTTCTTCGACTAGTATGACAAGGCTCGGAAAATTGAGGTCGTTGCATGTTTCTGTCGTTTAGAAGATTGGATATTGGTGAAAGAATGTTTTCGGATGAGTCGATCACTTCGATATTACTCTGGGATGATGGGAGAGATCTTTCAGCATCCAGATATTTGGGTGCGTCGGTGCGAGCTTTCTTGCTGAGATGCTGGGAAGAGCGTTCACACTGGTAGACAGATTATGGGGGTGATGCAAACCTGATCTCTAGAGTTGATGGCGGCTCGATTTGGAATGTGAAGGCTGTCGATCCTAGATGAGTTGGCTATTTGGCTTTTTGTAAGGTTGGAAACGAGAGGTAAGATCGATTTTGATATTCTATGTGATCGTTTACTGAGGATTGCTACTCAGGCTACTTGTGACCAGAAAGTTACAGTTGATTTGTTTGAATATTTTGACAGTTTGACAATCTAGTTGTTTGTTAATGTTGCTTGAGCTATGTAGTCATACCACTTCTTGAATTTCTCATGGTGAATTTCACTATTCCGGAGTTCATTACACCGAAGAGTAGACCGGTAAAAATGAATCCAGGACGAGCGACTTCGTGAATTTGGGAAGTCCTTTGATGGGTCTTATTGACTATCTAGAAGCGACTACTGTTTTAAATGGAAGCACTTCCGGGTTGCTTTAAACTACTACTATATGGAAATAGATTATAGAGAGTGACTAGGCTATCTCTCAGGGTGAAGTCATGATGTCCATGAGAGAAGTTCCATGGTTTATTCGTAGGCTAGGTAACCGAGCAACAAAGCTTTGCGTAGAGAGTGTGTATGAAAGGCTGGAGTTCCACTCAACTACGAAGACTAATTGAAAGAATAAAAATTGCACCACTGAGAGAAACTGCCGAGTCTTGTTGATAGGTGATCCCTATTACGATGACACAAAAGGGGAATAGTCTACTATATGTACGTGATGAGCAAGAGATACTATGCTTGGAATCTAACCTTGAGTAGAGCTTGAACACAGAATACGCATACCAAAGAGTGTAAAACTAAGTAAGAATGAAGTGATCATTACAGATTAATAAAAATGACGAAAATTCGCTGATGATGATGATGATGATGTGATTGCAGTTTTGTTCTGATTTCAACTTTGCATCATATACACAGCTACACATCACAGGCTTCATTGCAATTAATGAGTCATCATTAGCTTCAGCTACTCACTGTCACATCGTGCTGGTGAGTTACATCACTCTTCTTGCTTGGTGTCAAATCATTATACATTGAGTGCAGTGATCGAAAAGCGAATACTTAAGCCTCAACAAGTAAAGCTGTAGATATTGACACTCCCTCTTATGTGAGTCTTATATGACTCAATATATATAAAAAAGCTCTGGAAGCTTTGAGATCTGTAGAGAATAGGAGTATCCATGATACTTTTTGTCTTCTGAAAAATCATGAAGACTCATAGAGGTATTTGAAGATAACTGTCCTTGGTGCTTGCTTTTGATCTTACTTCAAAGATAGGTATGAATAGGTTAAGTTCAAATGGCAAAATAGAAATCCGAAACGTGCTGATATTATGCTCTGAACAGGAAAGCAATTGCTGTGCAGGCTGGAATAATCTTTCTCTACCTAATAAATAAGCACATCCAAAAGTAGAGAGATGGAGTCAGACTTTGGCAGCAACTCCTCTGGGAATAGAACTTAACAAAGCAGGCAAAATACAGGAAACTAGAAGGAGAAATTTTCATTGATGTGCCTTCAGTCCTTGATTCTGATATCTTGTAAAATTTCCAAAGGAGATTGTCTAAAACAGGAAATTGAGGAGAGAAGCTCTGGGGAGCCAATTGGTATTACTCGGCTTAAATCTGCAAAACATTTGCGTACTATACTACAACTGATGAACGAATGAAAGCAAAGTAGAAAAATAAATGCAACAAAATCATCTCATAATATTTGGAAATACTTATGAGTATCTATCGCAACAGACCTCAAACCCTCATACGTGACGTTACTACAGCACAGCCACTCACACACAAGCCCCACACCCGGATCAAAATTAATCCGTCTACCTATGTTTCCACAATCCCATCTCATCCATCTCAAGCTCTCCATCTCATCTCCAACCAAAACTCCCCGCATCCCCAATCACAACATGCCCGACGACTACTCCTTCACCGGCGGGGGCTTAAAGCTCAAAGGCGCCGCCACTGGCGCCGGCATTACCAAAAAGAAAAAGAAGAAGAAGGTTCCCGCTCCCACCACTTCAACATCTCCATCTCCATCCACCGCGACTACCACACTCCAAAACGCCTTAAAAGACGAAGATTCTGCGAAGCCCACTTCCGAAGAAACAGAAATGAGCGCAGAACAATTGAAATCTCTAGATCCCCGCGACTCATCTGGGAAAACCGCATCGGAGCGCGCGCATGAGGAGATGAGGAGGAGGAGGGTATGTTATTACTTATTTTTATTTATTTCTACTTTACATTCACATTTACATCACGACTTATATTCCTCCATCTCCCAATCCCATACAGCTCCACATTCAACCCCCCCTCTTTCAAGCAATACACTAACCCTCTTCATAGCTCAACGACCGTCTCAAGCGCGAAGGCGTCAAAACCCACAAAGAGCGCGTCGAGGAACTAAACAGATATCTCAGCACCCTAAGTGAACATCACGATATGCCCAAGATTGGACCCGGATAATGCGTTCTTTGTCTTCAAAACATACACTCACATACACACACATACACCACTTGCGAATTTCGAATTGCGAAAGAAGAAAGAAGGAAGGAAGGGGAGTCTTTGGAGTTTTACGGAGCACTCATTATCAGTGACTATACGATTTTATTCAACTTTACTTTTTTCGACTTTATTACATTCTGATCTCCCTCCAAAGTCGCAAACATCATATGGAAAACGGAATCAAATGCAAAAAAACAGATCAGCCAAAAACCCCAACCTAGGTTTCTGAGTCCACGGATCCAGTTCCAATTTTCAATATACTGTTCCAATAACCGATCATCTGGCGCAGCCGAAAATGATGGGTGGATCGCGCAAAAGAGAGAGAGAGAGATGCGCATATACCCCCATTAATGAAAGATTAAATATATACCATCATAAATCGGAAAATTTCAAAACTTTTACTAGCTATAACCATTCTGTTACGAGGAGATCTACTTCAAATTTCTCTGCGCGATCAAGTCATTTTTGTGACTATATCAGCCATGGCAACAGTGAAGCATTTTTACCAAAGGCTTAGGGTCCCAGAAACTGACTTCATATCTTTATTGCTCATCTTTATTCTTTATGGGAAGACGATATAAAAATACCGAAACTGTCAAATAACTCCGAATTTCTGTGCAATTAAGAGAGATTTCGTAACGAGCAATTGATAAGTCTTTGAGCTAGAGAAAACATAGAAGTTCACGAATACCCTTTTACTTCTTCACATCTAACAATCAATCCTCAAACGCAAGAGACCATCAGTGATATGTTTGTAACTGTGTGTATTTTCATATTTCTCCACAAGCCCCTATCACGTTATTTTACCACTTCCACCATATTAACCATAATGCATTTCGTCCACCCCTTACTATCAATGGATTCCCCATGACTTCCTCATGCAATGTATAATAGCCATACTTGATCCTTAACCAATTTCTCCCAGCAATTATGCGAAGCAAAGCACATATCCCGTGATGGGCTATTCCAATCTATGCGCCAATCCAAATTCCGTTTCTAAAAGAGTGATGATAAATTCGTGTCAAGTCATTACGATCGATCGTAAGAATGAGAGACTGATAGTTAAATAAAACTTGTGACCGTAAAAACCCGACACCGACGCTATGCAAATGTGTAAATATCAAAAGAGTTCTGGGTCGATTTCTTGTATTCGTCCCAACTACTTGGCTTATAATGCACCAACAACCACCATTCCGACGGCACCGAGAATCATATTGATTCCCAAGTTATTCTTTCCAGCACTGTTGGTTTGCAATGATGCACTTCCAGTAGAGGTCTTAGAAGAGCTAGCGGGAGACCCAGTAACTACAGCAGGCACGACAGTGACGGATGTAACTGTCGATAGGGATCCATTGGGTAATGTTGTGGTAAAAACTCTGGTGGAAGTACTGCTGGTTGTTCTTCTGCTGGTCGCTTCAGCGGCTTGTGTAGTAGTATCGTCTGAAGAAGCTGTGGATTCGGCCATGTTAGTAGATGTTGAAGTTACAGCCACAATAGAAGAAGAATCAGTAGCGAGAGAGCTCGCAGAATTAGTCAATGTAGACAAAACACTATCACTGGAAGCCTCTGTAGTAGAACTTGAGGTAGCAGCAGAGGTAGTAGCTCCAGAGGCAGTGGCCTGAGAAGTGGATACCCTAGTAGAGATGGAGGCCTCACTTGTAGAAGCTCCTGTAGTCACGGGGACGGAGGTAGTGGTACCTGAAGATGTTTCAGTAGTTTGAGGGGCGGAAGTGGAAGCTTCTGTTGCAGATGTAGTAACTTGAGAAGTCTCAGAGCTTTGAGATTGAGATTGAGCACTAGTGGTAGAAGTCGATCCTGAATCCGAGTATAAGTTTAAGCCAGAAACTGATAAAGAAAAGACATTGCTGGGAAGGTTGACCAAAGAACTAGAAATTGATGTTGCGGAGCTACCCTGAGATCCAATGGAAGTGGAAATAGGCAACGGCAACGGCAATATAAGAGAAACATCATCATGTCCAACCAAACTAGAAGTGGACTCCAAAGTCAAGGAAGTGCCATGGTTTCCAGATATAGAACTAGGACCAGGCACAGGGATCGATGAAGGGGAATGATATCCAACAGAAGTGGAATCAAAAACAGGTACTCCTGTAGAAGAGTATCCAAGAGAAGTAGAACTAGAAATTATAACATTAAGAAACACGGGAAGACCTCCCAGGGATATCGTTGAACTTGCAGATATAGAAATCGCAGACGATACCGTGGAACTAGACCCCAAAGACGTCGACGTAACAGGATGCGAGCCTGTCGTCGAGGTCGAGGAGTCGTGAGGTATCTTGGTAGGCAAAAAAGCAGAAAAAGTAGAATTCACAAAAAAGAAGACGGGTAATGCAAAATTAGAAGTAGAAGTAGAAGAAAAAGAACGCGAGGTCGACCCGATTTTGAACATACCCGAATTTGTAGATGCCGCAGATGTTGGTGTACTTGTTGTCACCGGTACTACTGCAGTTGTGGTAGTTCCATCACTTGTAACAACCTGGGTCGATGATGCGGTGGTTGGAGCAGTAGTGGGAGCAGTGGTTGGAGCAGTGGTTGGAGCAGTGGTTGGTGCCGTGGTTGGTGCCGCAGTCGAAGTTGGAGCTGTGGTAGTGGGCGAAACTGCTTGCGTAGTGGGCGAGGTAGTTGCCGAGGTTGGCGCCGAAGTAGGGGTGGATGCCACGGATGTAGTAGAGGCCACTGTGGAAGATGGAGTAGCTGGAGCCGAAGTTGTGGAAGGTGAAGTCGTGGCCGATTCGGAAGTAACGACAGTATTCGAAGTAGCAGCCGGTGTTGTACTTGGAGCCGGAGTAGCTGTCGAGTTCGATCCAACTTGTCTCTTAGCCAATTCAATCATAGCATTTGCCTTTGCTGCCTCAACCAATGCATGTGCGACTGCCGGTTCCTGTCTGTAAACAGCTTCCAAAGCATCCTTGTCATCTTCATAAACGCCATGTTGATATTTCTCTGTCATATGTTGGTGAAGCACATCATGTAACATGGCAGGTTCAACAGTATCAAGCAATTCTCTAAAGGCTTGTTGATCTTCCATACAAGGAGGTGATACATTTCTTGGATTTCGGTTCGTGGTAGCGGCAGAAACGATGGTGATAGTGAGGAGGGAAAAGACCATAAGAGTCAATAGAAATTGTCGAATTGAAGGCATATTTTCCGACTTTCGAGGTTTGTTCGCTTCGATATCTTGTTTCTCGTTGATATAGGAATCGGTCTCTGACATCAAAGGACTATTGACACTTGAATCGAGCTTTTGCTCAAGATCTTGGATCTTTTGTTCATTAGCTGTTGAACTCATGATTGCTCAACTCGCAAGGTATTCGGGACAGAAGAACAATTTTCAAGGATTATATTAGGGGTTTGAACGAATGTCAATGCAATGCAGCTGTAAAATAGGTGCAGTAGTGAGCTGTGATGCCACTTAAAGGTAAAACGAACGAAGAGAGATCAAGAAACGAGAAACGAAGGATGATGATGGATGAATTGTCAGACAATTGAATGTATGACAAGTTTTATTGTGAGGGGACAATTCAGCAATTGATTTGTTATTAGAGAGGAGGAGAGAAGATGGGAGTTCTGTTTGAAACAAGAGACAGAAAAGGTTTTAGCTTTTTTTCTCATTCAGGACATCACTTGCCCTTTATGTTGTGGCTGGGTATAAACCAAGGTAGCTAGCCAGCTAGCTATCAATTACCATGAGTCTGGTACGATGTACTCAGGACTAGATTGTTATTGCGGAGAAAAGAAGGAAAGGCCGGGAAAGAAACACATGGGGGGAAGTGGGAAGTGGTTCGAAATGTTTTGGAAGGGACGAGCCAGTAGATTCAACAGTGCTGCGGTTTGCGATAATGAGTGGTGCTTAGATGTGCTAAAAGGTGCTAAGATACTAAGAAGGTGCTGTAAGAACTTCGGGTGGATTGATGGAGAAAGAAGAAAAAGGAAACAAGCATTATTTTGGGAGTGATACAGCGCAAGGGTATAGGGTAATATCAGGGTATCAAGGGTAAATGCTGAAAGAAAGGTGGCATTTATCAAAGCGACCACTTTGCGAACAAGGAACTGTTTCTCCTTGTATGGAGAATTCCAGATCATAGTTCATATGATACTGGGAATATTCGGGATTGCCATATGAATACGAGAAAGTATGATATGGACGATAAGGTGTGATGTGCAACAGTAAAGTAGGATTAAGAAAACCTGGTCCCTTTGACGTACCTTGTTCTTTTAATGTAAGCTGATCCTCAATACCATATATATAATACTGTAGGGTAGCGTTCGTATGCTATGCTTTTGTCTCGTCCGTGGAAAGCAAAGAATGAATGTCAATATAATATTCGTAGCTAGCGAGTGAGGAATTGAGTGACTGAGTGAGCGAGTGCTTCGATATACGAATGGTAAAGGAAGCAAGTAAGCAAATGGATTGGAAAACTATTCTTCGCATCAACACATAACGAGGGGTATCAGAGACAATATACGTTTCCGGTTGATTACCTACATGTGATGGCGATGATCTTCTTGAAATAATACGAGGCTAAAGAGATCTTGGAAAAGTATATGCACCTATATGCAACTAATTGCATGCACTGACATTGGCTCTTCACTGTCGACTCAAGTTTTCTTTCTAGTTGGCTCACATGGTGAAGAAACCCCCGAATATCCATCCATACCAGGATCCATACTTACCGCCGCCAGAGAATGACGATGCCAGTTTTCCACTCACCCAATTGTTGCATTTCCATGTTACATCGCGCATTGTTCAGACCAGAACCTCAAAATCTACCATTCCATCGAAGGCCAGCCATCTTCAAATCCTCACTCCACTTGATACTTCGGTCCCCACCAAAGATTACTCCGTGTATACGAATATCCTCACAATCGAGAGCAATCCAGCAGCGAAAAGCGACGCTACTTGTGTCCGAAGGCTTCGAGAAGTATCTACAGCACAAGCTAATTGTATGCAGCCGACCCAACTATGCTCTCATTTTTCTGTCTTCGGATGGCTTCACGTATGACCTCAAATCGACCCACTTTCCACCGTATCTCGAGAGGAAAAACAACCAATATGTAAGACCGTACGGAGTACGTAAGGACAAGAAGCTCCAAAAATCGCTCAAAAGCAATTCGCGTATATTGATGGCGACGTCACCCTACTTCTACTTACAACGGGTATACATCATCGGCATGTGTCTCTGATATTCTATTCACCTCTTCATATTTTTAACTCTACTTAATAATTTATACCATCCTATTCATTCCATCTAACCCCATCAACGTTCCCATCAACACCAATCAACTCAACAGAAACCTCTAACACCAAACCATCAAAATCTCCCAATAACATCAGATTATCCATACCACCTTCGAAAAAACCTGAAGCCCTGAAGCAAATCATTACCTACCTAACTAGCCATTTTGACAAACCCCCAAGCCCCGTACCCATCCATAAATAGCAGCCTGCATAAAAGATATGCACTACTTGTTCATCAGTCCCCCAGTAGTCTCAGCACAACCAATGGCGATATGAACCCAAGCCGCGCCTCTCGATCCTCGCTTGACCTAGCCCCCGAGCACTCACCCTGCTTGGTTAACGTCGACCAAACGCAGTCAGTCCAGTGTCTTGGACCTTAAACTAGTGGCGAGGTATACCCGTTACACCCTCCGAACCTTTTCTTGAGTTCAGGAGAATTTTGATCGCGAGGGCTGTCTAAGAATAGGGGTCCATAATATCAAAAATGTTTAAGGAGCTAGTGACTGATCAAATCATCATCTCGATTCTCTATCCATACTCCGTACATACATAGACTCGAGATAATACACACCGAATAAAGCTACAATCCCAAATCCCTAATCCTCATACACAATCCGTATAAGAAGACCAAAGCAGAAAACCTTAGCAACCAATCAATCGCTCAACCAACCCCTCTACAAACCTTCCACACCTTCCACCCACACTTCCCAATCCCAACCCTTCGTATCCGGCAATGCCATGCTCCCCATCCCCGGTATCCGCCCGCAGTCGCAGTCGCAGTCGCAGGCGCAGATCCGAGTTTAGAACTTCTTACATCGCACATCGTACCTAGCTCTTCCTTCTAGAAAAAAAAAATGAAGAAAGAAAAGAAAAATGTGTCCGTGTTGTGCATAGCATGCGAATATGCTATCTATACGAAGTAAGTTCAACCAGCTACATGTACCAGAAGTAAAGAAGAAAGAACCCGTTTTCGATTTCATAACACACTCCATATAATACTATCATTAAACAATCATCATCATTATTATCTACATACCTACGATACATATCGAGTACATCTAACCCTCCAATCTCAATCCTTCACCCTCTCTCTACCTTTTCTTTTCTTTTCTTTTCTCTTCTCCCCAACATTCAATACTCAAGACCATATTCAACCCCCAACAAACTACACACAATCCGCCACAAGGCCATGCACACTACCACTCACGACACACTACACACCACTCCACGCAAGCCATCTCCTCCATCCATCTACCTCTCATCTCATCTCATCTCACTTCACCTCTTGCATCCCAAATCCCAAATCCCAAATCCGAATAAATGTCTCACTCCAAAGTTCCATCCACCATCTCCCCAAACTTCTCTATCCCCTACCCCCTTCCATCCTTCTTCCCCCCTTCTTTCATTCCTTCTTCTTACCTTCCATCTATCCACCACCAATCCACACCGCTTCAACCTTTCCCACAACACTAATGCAATAGCATAGCTAGCTATTCGTCATTCAATCATTCATCTTCGGACCCTTAAAAAGAATTTCTACGTTCGCCACGAATAGAATTACGTTCGTCAATGGGCTAGAATTACGATGGATTGCCGGCTGATTCACGGGCTGAGTCTTAGCCCTCGAGAGCATGCAACCTAACTTATAAGTATCTCTTCTGACGATTTTGTCTGCAAGCTCAGGTAGACTATCATCTCGTTCTCATTTGCATTCAGCCCCTCAAAAGTTATGCCATCATATATATAAAAGTCCCTTTCTTTCATTTACTCATTCACAATTACTTCAAAATACATACAAAAGAATTGAACATTTCGTCCCATCTTAGACTTCACAACTTCCACTTTCTTTATCTCTCCTCACCACCACCAAACGGTCAAACCTATCACACAAAAAAGGTAGGAACTTTAAAGTCTCTATCCATCATTTCCCCATTCCCGTTATATTCATAATACCCTATCCATTCTTTCCCAAACCCAGCCAAACCTTCATCCGATCCATCCCAATCATAAGAGTCGTATCAAGCTTGTCCTTATGGATTCATGTTTTCGTCGCACCCTAATGACCCCATAAGGACATGCCCTGCTTCCTCAAAGCCCAGATGATTTAAGATCTGAATCGTTTTTGGTTTTCGTAAAAGCATTCAAGAAAAAATAAACTCCTTTGCCAGTACCAGTAATTCATCAGATCGTCGAATTCGTGATTGTCACAATTCACCCATTTTTACCCTTCCTCTTTTCTTCTTTATACCATCCTTCTATATAGAACATGGAAGGGTGAAAATTTCGACGACAAATGATAAATCCTTAATTCCACGAGGCAATGCACTCAAAATAAACCCCAATCCTCAAATTTAACATCTCCAACCACAGCCATGATTCACGGAAGATTCCTATCATTTTTATTAAGATGGATTTCCGGGGAAGCGCAAACAAAAAGGGACAAATGCACGCATGTAACAGAAATCGGGTGGGAAAGACACGTCATGATCGGGGGCACCGATCTTTATAACCAATAGACAGCGAGCCCATTAGAGCTGTCGTAGATTGGACTCCGAGTAAATGAAATGTGCTCTGAAATGCTGAAAATAACCTGATAACCATCTCGCCATCTCGCCGAATTAATATTGAGGTAAGTTATGCTCTCTCCCGTTACGCTCAGACTCTTCTCCTCTATTGACGTCTATGCTCTTGCCCCGCGGGGCTAAGGCCGAAGAACTGATGTTAGATGGGCGATCGCCGGGCGGACTTTTATTACGTTCTCGCTCAGCATCCTTCTCCCGGCTCTCATCTCGCTTCTCTCGCATCTTGCTTTTGATCCACCCTAAGGGTCCTCTTCTCTCCTCGGGCGCGACAGATCCACTATCATTGCTGGACATGATTTGAGCGTGGGAGAAGCCTGCGTCCGGGCCGACAGGCACAGTATCGCCAGTGAAACTCTTTCGAGGTCTGCCTGAGCTGCCTACAGAACTTGAGCTCGCACCGGCACCACTATCTGACCCGTTTTTGTTTGGGCTCAATGTAGCGCCCAATGTGTTTGAGTCATCCCTGCGCCGCGAAAGACGCCACATTGAACGTTTTTCTCTTGCCTCGGCGAGAGCAGGATCTTCTCCATGATCAAGATCAGATTGATCATTGAAAGATGAGTGAGAATGTAAGGAAGATACAGGTGATATGACCGGGCGCAAGGTTCTATCAGATGGGTGGTGAGGGTCCTCTGGTCGCATAGGTGTAAAATGAGGAGGTTGTTCAGCACGCGGGGTTTCTGTAGCGGGAGGTGTAGCTTGAGTGTTAGACAATATCGGGTTTAATGTCGACAAATGTTCCAGATGAGGATGCTCTGCATGATCCGAGTTACCGCGAGATGCGTGGAGGCCCGGGGAGATTGAAGATGATCGACCATTCAAAGAATTTGTCGAGCTCTGAGCGCTAAGATTCGAGCTTCCTGGAACACGTTTTTTCCTTAGCTTATTAGGTTGTCGTCTATCGGTACTTTCCGTAGGTGATCGCTGAAACAGGTTTGAGACAATTCTAGATGGAGTAGAGACCTCAGGAGAGCGCTCACTTGATTCAGGAATCAGGCGCTCCTGGCTGGTTACAGTATGGCCTGAATCAGCGAGACTTGGTTCGGTAGTCGTATTGAGTGCTAACGCTGGAGACGGCGATAAATGACCAGGAGATGGGGGAAGCGCTGGTGAAAGACCTCGAGGTCCGTTAGAACGATTGGCAGTTAGGCCAACTGGGGATGGTGATGGTGGACCAGAATTTTTATTCATTCGAGATGATGGCAATCCAGGAGATTTCTTTGAAGGTACAGTGTTGCTTCTATGGACACCACCGCTGGATGAGGAGGTAAGTGCAATACCGTAAGCTGGACTTGCCGGGCTGGGTGCACCATTCGACTGTCGCGAATGACGGGACGAGACAGACACATTACGTCGAATGCCACCGAACTTGCGCACACTATCGGCTCCAGCGCTAGCATTTGAGGCGGATCTTCCAATTGCGGTCTTCGATCTACCAGGCGTAGTGGGAGTTCCTGGGGGAGGAGTACCGTGTTCCACCTCATTCAATGTCTGCTCATCCGCTGCTGTACCTCTCATCCCAATTAGGAAATGATCTTGATTTTCAATCAAGAAAATTAGTACGTCTTGACTTAGACGATATTCTGCAGGTGCCATGTCATGTTCCGGATGTGAAAGCATACCGGGCTGGAAGATGGCTGCGAGATTGACTGCTGTCATTCTATTTTCATCCGATTTTGAGGCAAAAACTGCTAGAAGATCGAGAATGTATAATAATAGCTGACGATTCAATGGAGGTAATTCGGTGATCAATTGCTGATAAGTAATGATGGCCTTATTGACATCAAAATTGTCAGAAAATTGGGGGCTACCATCACTGTCGCCAACTGCTGCCATAGTATGACCTCTTAAAGGCTCTCTAAACCGCGAATATAAATCAAGCGGGACAATTGGTTCTGGTAGTAAATTAAGATATCTTCGCAACACGTTTGCCGCATCATGAACTGTGTACCCAGCCCAATCAAGGCCTTTTCCATAACGATCAGGAGAATCAAAAATTGTTTTTAATTCTTTGATGCGCTTTTCCGAGCCACTGAGCCGGAAGATTCCCTCAACATTGGTTGCTGTTCGGATAGCTGTCAGCCAGACATCAAAATAAAACATCCATTGAAGAAACATACCTTTCTCTTTCAAATAAACTCCACACTTTGCAACCACTATTGGTACATAACCATATATGTAGCTTTGTCCTTGGGCATCGACGAGGGAGATAGCGACATTTGCATATGCGATACTCTGTCGCAAAGGTACACCAAATATACCTGTTGGTTGGGATTCTGGAGTTTCTTTTGTCAGTTTTGATTTTATCATTGTTACCAATTTTAACAAGCTGAATTTTATGTGATGATAACGACAGAAGTTTAGCAATTGTTGACTTCTGCTTAGAGAGTTGGTGCTTTGCTGCTTTATATAATTGCTATGATTGTTTTGTACACGGATTTTGGAACGCTGCTTAGCTGCTATATCCTTGGATAGTTTTTTGCTGAAAGAACTTCTCTTTCTTCGTTTTATGCCACTTGTTGACTGGGGGTATCTGGTTTCATAGTTGGAATTGAGCTGAGAATCGTCCATCAAAATATGTTTTCCAGACACTAAACTGGAAGATGACGGCCAGAGAAGACTCCTAGACTTATACTCGTGAAGAGACTGTGTATGCCCTGTGAAAGTTGTTGTGCTTGACTGTGTCTTTGTCGCTAATTCGTCTGCTTCTGGGATTATATCTGTCGCAAACTCTGGAATACCGTCTATTATTGATGTATTGTTGTCCATTGGATTCTCCTTGAATACAGGATCCAAATTTCTCGGCAGATTGGAAACAAAATTGGCATAGAGAGAATGGCCCAGATCCTCACTCTGTTTCTGGGCCTTCAACAAAAGAAACTTTGGGGGGTCTTTACCAGTACTGGGTTCCTGAGTCCTAGCAGGAGGTCGAAATGTCTTCCACCAGCTCTTCAAACTCTGCTTCGTTGGGGGTGATGCGGCTTGTTGTATGGGGGCAGGCTGGGGGCTCGAAAAGGGCTGTTGTGTAGTCGAAGAAGTTGAGTGATCAGACAGCATACTGGAGTTGTTCGATCAGATCTGCTGATCGTCCAGACAATACACGAAAGGTAGCTCCAGCGATAATTGATGTCGCAAAGGACCTCGAGGCCCAGCAAGTCTGGGGGGGACACAGGCAGCAGAATTCACTTTTCGCACGAAGTGGAAATATCTATATTGTTGATTCGGATGGATCAAGAGAATAGAGAAAGTCTTCTGATTGAGTTCGGGTCGGTCGTAATTGAGAATGAAGGTGCATGCGACAGCAATGGTAGGTATTGTTGATGTGGGTACAGTGATTGTTTGTGGGGATTGTGTTGCTGGAGGGGCTTATTTCTATTTGCGACGCGACCAGGTCTCTCGAGCAAGTGTAGTTGGTAACGTAAGGCTTTGGGCTCTGTAAAAGCAAGAGGAGTTAAAGTCGAGCTTGAAGGATCTGGTTGTTAGCAAAACAATCAAGTTGTTGTGAGACGATAAATGCGTAGAGTTGCTGATAATGGTTGAAAATATCAAGGAATAGTAGAGGTGGTGGTTGATTTGAAGTGAAAGAGTTCGGACAGTAGAAACTTAACGAGTGGAGAGTGACGCTAAGAGGTGCAGTACGGTACATTTGAATCTAAGTACATTGTATGGTCTATGGTCTAGTCGTGTAAATAGTGGTACAGTAGTGGCATTGCAAGCTTTCACTCAAACTCTGCCCTGCTGACCCATGGAAAAATAGAGGACAGTACAAGATTGAAGACAACGTCAGACTTTCAAATTGCTTGTTTATTTGTTTAATAAAGTTTCCAATGTTGTGGAAAGTTTGAAATACATTTTATAATTTATACGAGGGAATCCCAAGTTCAAGAATGACGAGTCAAAGCCAACTCCAACTCCAGTACCATTTTGATGAATACTGAGGCCGGTAGTTGCTTTGAAGTTTCATTATACTATCATGTTAATGAATTACAGCTTTTTGCAGAAAAGTAGGTCCTGATTGATCTACCAATTACTCACCCTGTTTTGAGAGACAGGATTAGTAGCGAACCAAGATCTGGACTTTTTTTGGCTGGAGGTCTTATAGAGAGAGGGTCATGGCCAGTGAGTACATCTATAATTAGATGAAATATTTGATCACTGACCTGGTACACTCTTCAGATACCTATGAAGAACGGGAATACATGAGCTGGCAAAACATCATCAATATCACCTAGGTACGTACCCAGTCCTCTTGTACACTTCCATTCATATCCAGGGCAACGAAAACAAAACGATTGGAAACGATGGATGAACCCTTAATACCAGAAACATATAGGAGTTCCTGTATCAGTTCCTGTCTGTATGCATCTATCTATGGATAAACTTTTTTGCTCTTCTTCTTTCAGGCGGGGCAGTATTGAAGTCAGTACCTTAATAAGTCATGGAATGAAAACAAACCCTACCGACCTAGGTATCTGTAGTCATTACCCCCATGGTTCCCCCATCGCTTCAGTTGCTTGGTCCTTTTGCATTGTACTCTCATGCATCAATTTAGGATGCAATGCGAAATGACTTGGTGATTGTTTAGGTATAGTGACCTGCTTCTAGT
Organism: Botrytis hyacinthi; assembly: GCA_004786245.1. Taxonomy (NCBI): domain Eukaryota; kingdom Fungi; phylum Ascomycota; class Leotiomycetes; order Helotiales; family Sclerotiniaceae; genus Botrytis; species Botrytis hyacinthi. The sequence continues at coordinate 18,777 of PQXK01000121.1, read as the reverse complement.
TTCTCACAAGAAGATCTTCATTTCATGTATAAAGAGAGAGGAGGACATGGCAAAAGTACAGTTCTTGTACACCTTTATCAATTGACTAACAAGTGTAACATGCTTTGTCTGCTTGGTGTACCTTTTCTCTCTTTTGAAAAGAATGAATAAATATAGTTAGTATTCAAATGTCAATAAGTGAAGAAAGGAAATTGTAAGATCAGATCAAAAAGTTACTACCTAGTAGGTATGCTATGGTATGGATCAACAAGGGAATTCGTGCAGGGGCCACAATCAACTTCGGATAAAAGTTATCAGACTCCGACATTAACCGACCCAATGAACAGAGCTCTAACTATTTACCTTGCTAAAAGCCTTTCAATTTGGATAGCTTCCAAAGAACATATACAGAAGAGTTTATCAGCCTCATCCATCAGCCTTGACAAGTCTTTCTAATAAATTTAAACATCTCAATACATCTGTCAAATTTCTCAATCTCTCTCACATATATTTCAAATCATCATCATGGAAGGGTGAGTAGCAGAGCGATTCGGCTCTTCAAAAAACACTACCAATCCAATTTACTAACTATGATCAAATAGACTCACCCCCTCAGAGCAAAGAGAATTCCAAAGCCGCATGGAAAGAAAGCAAATGAAGGAATTCATGGGCGTAAGTTAAGATCTTCTATGTATTTTCACTTCCATATGGTCGGATACGAATCCTTCCAAATATTCCAAGCGGGGGAAATGCAGCAGAGATAATACGAGGATTGTTCATCATACCCCGCGTCGCACTTTATCATCATGCGCAGCCCACCCAGCAGAACGAAAAAATCGAATTCCAATTGGACTTGTATCGAGCATGCTATAATTGGAATTCCTCTCTCAATCTTGAGTAGTAGCCTGCCGGTACCTTTCGATCGAGCATCTTTAATCCGCTCGGCCGTTAGATCAATCCTCACAGCTCTCATTGAGATCCCATCACTTATACGAATCACAATAATATTTTGGAACCTATATTACAGCAGCCATACCTTTCCCACTCTTGCTGTTCACACTCTATCCACGATAAATGCAAAAACTCGCAGCAATGTCGAAATGGCGATTGGGTAGCGCTCAGCCAATAAGTTTCGCAGCAGCATATTTGGAGAGTTCCAGATCCTCTCTCCCCAACATCTCGCACTCCCCCTCACCCCCCTCATCTCCATCCCAAACCCTTCCAACTAACAACCCGGCCCCCATCCATAGATGTTCTCCAACCTCGTAACCCACTGCTTCGACTCCTGCGTCGACGACTTCTCCACCAAATCCCTCATCGCCCGCGAAACCGGTTGCGTCTCCCGCTGCGTCCAAAAATTCATGGCTGGAAGTGAGCGTATCGGTCAGAGATTCCAAGAACAACAAGCACAGATGATGAGTCAACCTCCTCCTGGGTCAAGGTAAATCGATTCTTCTGGTTTGGCGATATAGTAGAGAGTGGGAAGGGGAAATGAAAAAAAATGGGGTTGTACGATAGATATTTAAGGATGGAGTCGATGTTGAAGAAAAATATCGATATGAATATGAATGCCTGCATTATGGATGGTGGGAATGAAAATTGATGAGAAACTTATTGTCTATAAAAAAGATAATGTGTGGATAGTACATGAAGGATAAAAACTCGGAGCTCTCCTCTTGAATCAGTCGGAAAATCTCTCCTGAAGTTTTAACGAAGATCATTCTATGATGCACAAGACTGTCAATCTATAGACGTCATATCCTGACCAGTCTTCTCATTGATACAAAAAAATTAATTGTGCATGTTCTAGTATTCAGTTTATCTCCAAAATCAGAAATAACGCCACTCTCATACATCATTCACATCCTGTCCTCCCATTCCACTCATGGATCACCCCCACTAATCACATCCCTGATCCCCATCATCTCAAATACCACCTTCTCCTCCAATCGATCCAAACATCCCATTGCCCCCGCCTTCCCAGCCTCTATTTTCTTCCCCCTCCAATCCAAATCCTTATCACCCATCGGCACTATCCTCTCTCTCAAGACCGCTCGACTTCCTAGCCAAAATTCAACATTCTCTGCCACCGCGCCCAACTCCCAATCCACTTCCGGCACCACCTGTATTCCCTGTAACTGTTCTCTAAACCCATTCAAAATATAGACGATAAGAGCTAGAGAGTGAACTTCGGAAGCTGTAGACAAACAAAGATGTTTTGGGGCTGATATCGAAGTAGTCCGTGAGGATTCGGGTGCATCAAACGCAGCTGCCGATTGAGCAAGGAGATGAGGGAATTGGTTTAGAAATATTGCGACTTCTGTGGCGATAGAGGCACCAACTGAATGGAGAAGATTGAGGATTAACGGGAGGATGCCGCGGACCCAAATGTTGTAGCAACGTTGGATGCCGGCGCCGTCAGCGAATGGAGATACATTTCCACGACGCAGATAAGTGGTTATGCTTGCGGAGCTGACCTGGCCGAGAACGCCATCGACGGCTAGCTGTTCGGTCATGGTTGGCATACTTGAAAGTTCCAAGAGGAAAATAATGCTCAGTTCACCATAGATGGGATCACCATTTATCGCAATTTGGTCAGACCATGAGAAGAGTGTAGTAGCAATACGAGGGGTCTTGCAATTAGCCATGATGGTCACAATCTGTGAGTGATGGAACTCGATGCCTGGTATCCGGAGACAGGCTTGCAAAAGCCCTGTGATGAGTGCGATGTCTTCTGGAGATGACTCTTCATGATTGTCGTGAATGATATGAGCCAGATCACTTAAGCCGCCAGCAATTACACGTTCTATAACATCGACAATCATATATATATCTGCTGTCGATTCTGATTCCAATTGTTGTTTTCGTGTGGAAACCCTGGGGTCAATCTCTCCGACGTTGTTATCTTCAGAATGGACTCGCAAAGCCAAGAATAAAATTTTGAGAAGTAGTCTATAATATGGACCATCTCCTGTTGCAATTGCCATCGCAAAGCTTTTGTCCAAGGTCCGGACTGTCTCCCATACTATTTTAAGAAGGTTCTTCATCTTAGGGCACCTTGGATTTGCTTCTATCAACCGTTGGCAGGCAACAAGCGCAAAGTCTGCACGTGTTTGAAGTAATCGTGAAAATATCTTTTCTGTTTGCGGACTTTGTGCGTTTGAGGCAAGGCACTTAAGAGCAGCATCGACAAGGGTCTCCTGATGTTCAGATTCCTTAGTTATATTGCTAGTCAATTCAACGGCAAGAATTTTCCAAGCGTTCAATAGAGCCTAAGATTGTTAGATTTAACCTCAAAATTTGAGCATAGCTTACTTACCACTTGAGCATCAACCAAAGACAAGTTGATGTTAGCACTTGCAAGCTCGAATTTATAACCATCGTTTCTACGTCCTGTCCAAGCTACGTCAGAACGGAGCATTTGGTCAAGTAGTTGTAGATCGTAAAAATAGTTCTCGCCGAATTTGTGATCCTCTAGATCCGTCTTCTTGAAACTCTGTAGACTAGTTCTAGCATACTTGACATCGAAGTTTTTCTTGAGGTTGCCATGCAGAGATGCATTGTAGGTAGGAAGCCCCCCTGCATTCTCGTAGTAATAATTCAGTTTGGGCATAAGGTCTTTGGCAATTGAAGGTTTTCCAGTTTGTCTAGAATGGAAAAGGTGCATTGCAAGTATCTCGGCAATGTAGGCCGCAATTCGAGTACGATAGCAAGCTTTAATTGCTGGCTCGCTCTTAGAAGAGACTTGAATAGGTTTCAGGGTGCTGATGTAATTTGAGAGATAATTGATGAAGCCTGTACTAGATTCTAACTCGTGCATAGTCCAAGGCCAGAAATTCTGTGCCAATGAAACGAATTCTAACATCATCAAAGCTTCTGAATCCGGAATGTCTCCGATTTGTGAAAGATTGTCAAGCGCTGTGAGAAGAAGAGGTTTTGGGGATGAAGATTTGGCAACATCGGGGCTCTTCTTTTTTAATGCGTCTCTCGGCGTTTTGCCTGTGAGGACATAATTAGCGAACCATTGTTGTCGACTGCTCATTATCATCGACAGGAAATGCCAAATCGACCCAACATTTTCATCTCTATTCAAAGGCGTATCCAAATCTGACACGACATTAAGGAAATTCTTCGAAGTCTTCGCGCCAAGATAACCGAGGAGGGAAGGTGGTTCTGAGGTACTACTCGAAGCGCTGACTATCATCGCCTCGAACAATTTGATGACGGGAGTACGATAGCTATCATTCACAGCATATAGTCGTGCGATGAGTGGTGCAGCAGTGAATAGCTGTGTCTCTAGATGTGATGGCTTCTCTAACAATGCACTTATTCGAAGAAGTTGCCTGGAGAATTTAAGTGCTGCTTTCACGCCCCCCGCTACTAATAGTGATCGATTTGTATACATTGTGGTAGAACGGGTGTTGAAGCCATAGAATAAGGTGCGAAGAATTGGTCCAAATCTCATGGGGCCAGAAGACTTGGAAAGATAGCTATCAACGATGTGCATGGCAGCTGGGCTCAAAGCACTCATGATTGGAAGAGCAGGATCTTGATGATCTTTGGAATCTCTACCCAGACCTGACTTTGAGCGAGAGTCCAACTGTGGCAGTTCTTCTGGATCACCCTGGATCCCGAAAGAATATATAAGCATTTTCTCGAAAGAAGACATGATGGTCTTTGTAAGTTGGAGTTGATCGCTGGGTTGTTCAAATTGCCAGGTGTACGAGCTTTCTAGTACCTCCGTCAGGTATCGAGTAAATTGAAGAAGAACTTCAGAGAGAACTTTGTCAGCAACGCGAACATTATGTTCCTCGACCTCGCTAAACCGAGCTGGAGCCATAGTTACTTTGCGGTTTCTCGCAATAGCATTTACTGCGAAATCATTGACCAGTGCCTCAAAGAGTCTAGTACATGATACGAGGAATGAGTACCTCCCCGATATAACTTCAACCCTGCCAACGATACTAGCGAGTTTGCCGCCACCACCACGGCCATCAGATAGAAGTCCACTACGACCAATAAGAGGCCACACTCTTCCAGGCGAAAACAAAAGTAAGGCATGTAGATATTGTATGCAGCTGATTAAGATATCGAGGGAGGCGTCAGAACTAGATTCGCTCGATTGCCTTTGCAATTCTTGTTCAAATATAGCAGATATAACGAGAGTAATATCTCTATTCCGATTCAACGCCGAACTTGCAACCTGGAAAAATTCGGTGGCATCATTTTGAATTTGCTCTGCCTCTTTGTCTGACCTAGATAAGGCTAGAAGACCCGTCGCAAACGTTCCAATGATGTCAGCAACAGTCTCAGAGTCCGCTCCCATGCCGGTAGTAGCGTCATATTCTTCGCCCGCAACTAGATATGTTTCTAGCAATTTCCCGAAATACCTCATACCGCGATAATGGTGGGTGAGGTGAACTACTTTTGGGTCATTCTCGACTATCACAACACCAGGCGTTCCAGCTGGAATTTGTAGATCACCATTGGCTGCTGCCAGTACTAAAGCCTGTCCTTGGTTCCCATTTTCTATCAAAAGTCTTCTGCTGACACCACGCCCTCGAGGCTCAAACATAGAAAGCCCCCTAGTCAGTTGAATAGAATTATTGTTATGCTCCTCTTGAACTGTCTCATAATCGGCGTATTGATATGGCAATAGGTATGTAAAGGTTGGTCGAGAGTCTAATAATGGAAAGATAGACTCGTGGACTCCACCACCAGCGTCATGCAGATATGCCAAAGAGCGAACAAGGGTTTGAAAAGGGGGAGCTTCCCAAGGATAGCGCATACTGGCATTTTGCCAAAACTCGCGAACCAATCCTACGTCAGTGACAAAATAGGATATTGGCTCAAACTCGCTTTCAACATTTCGTAGGTCAACAAAATCCCAATATTGCTGTCCCCCATCCATGACAGAAACCACAGTTTGCAGTGTTTGGGCATTGTAACCAACGTCAGGCGCACTTGCCTTCATGAGCTCTAATATTGCGATTCTCAAGCTTGAACCAAGTTGAGGCATGAAAGCTGCATCGTAAGTGTCACCAAGCGTCCGTGAAATGTTCGCTAGTACTTCGAAAACACGACAGTCGTTTACAGCGCTCAAAGCTAAATAATCGACAAGTTCGTCCGTGACTTTGATTGTTGTAAGTACTCCTTCATAGGCATCGGGGGCAAGTATAGGCTCCGAACCAATCGGCAATGGTTCATCGTTATATTCATCGTTATCACTGAGACCCTCGTGTCGTCGGCGCTGAAGCTTCTCTCGAAGATCAACACGGACTTTGATATGTTTTAAAATAACGCTCCAGGTAAGGACAGCAGGGCCAGCTGTGATGTAGTTTGCGGACGCTGCCTCGGTGAGTATTTGGTGAAGTTTAATAATTGCAGTTTGGTTTAATAACCATGGCTTGTTCGGACCCTCAGCCAAATCAGCAGGTGCTAAATCTTTCGATGGTCTCTCGAGAAATATTAAACAACTATCGACGTTAAGTATAGCAAATGTTATGATGGCGCTAATAGTCTGTAAGGGTAGAGCAACAGCTTGAAGAGTCGGGTGAAGCTGTGGTGTTTGGTCAGTAATGAGCATATAAGAGAGTACGAATCACAAACGTACCATTCCCATCTCGTCCAAGAACTTAAACTTGCTAATAAAATCAAACCATTCAAGCACCAGGTCTGAGTGAGAGATATCAAGCGCTGTATCAGAAGAGAATATGTAATAAAATATAGTCTCCATCATGTGGGTTGCCTCAATGATCTGATTGCTTGCCCACTCAAGCTCAAGTTCATCTCGCCCGTCGCCCTCCAAGGACCACCCGCTACCTTCACTTTTCGCATCGAATAATTTTGTAAGTCCTGCATCAATAGATTTCACCAGTTCCACCATGCGATTCTGAGATGCGCCCGAGCTTTTCCAGCTGCCTAACAATTCTATATGCAGACCCTCGTACCAGTCGTCTAAAGAAGTAATCGGTGTGGGTGAAAGTCTAGGTCGCTGAATTATCAATGTAAGGCATTTCCAGAAAAAGCGTCGTTCTGATAGGTAGATGCTGAGCATTCGCATACGTCGATTTCTCCGACTTTCTTCTTCTGATGGCGCAACCTCTGCTTGTGTGCCAATGAAAGATCCAGCGGAGAGCAAATTCGTGGATTTTTTGTTGCCAAAGGCATCTTGGAGACTGATCAATTCTTCTTCTGAAAGTTTCCCCAAAAGTTGCGCATATGCTCGCGATTGATGTTCTTGCACAACGAGTCTTAGAGCGGTAACTTCGTCGATTTTGACCATTCCACTCAACCATAGTGCATCCTCAGATACCTTGCTAACGTCATAATCTGCGGAAGAATGATCGGCATTTATTGGAGCATTTTTTGATATGAAAGCTTCTTTCGTCTCGCTGGTAGGTTCTGGAAAGGCAGTGACAGGGTTGGAAAGTAAAGATAGTACTTTGGGATCTTTAAAGAACTTCTCAAGTGTTATTTGGGCTCCATTCTCTTCGATATCTAAAAGGGCAAAGAATGCCGTCTCCCAAGAGCTATTGAAAGATTAGTAGAATGTCAATTGGAATCGATATCATGAATACTAAACTTACATCAATATGTCTTCTCCCTTCAAACATCTACCCAGCTCAGGAAAATAGCTAGCCTCTGGAATTGGTACCATATCTACTACCTACCCAAGCTCAATGAGCCAAGATTTGTGGTGAAGTGTTGTTCGAAGCATAAAGCATGAGAAAGGTCAAATTTTCGTACAGTGGTTGGATGGTTTCCTGTTATGAGAAAATTCGATATCAACAATCAATAAATCGTTAAGAAAGTTTTGGTTGACGCGCCTTGTCCGCCTTGTCGCGGTCAACCTTCTTCATTCGCTAGATAAATTATTATTATGAGCACCCACGCACCGTCCCGTAACCATTCTTTCAGGTGAAGCTTTTTTTATTTTGCAGGGTTTGTTATCCTAGTAATTCAGCATCTGGGCAGTTTCATTTATTTATTTCTATGTTCCCCACCATCCATCACTCAATCCATTAATCATCCACCCAAAAAAAGGAAGGACCTTTGATCTTTGACTCACTCATGAATATCTACTCGTAGAACCTCAAAGGAAATACATCTTAAAATCTTCTCCTCTCTCTTTAACCCCAAGAAGAAAGACAGTCAATTTCATAGCTTCTTCTATTATACAACATATAAATTGTTCAAACGATAAAGAAGATTCAGAATGCCTTCTGCAGAGTTAATCGATTATTCTCCGCACCAGCCAGAGCCAGCTCCCCCACTACCATCTGCTTCAAATGTTATCTTGATCGACAACTTCGACTCGTTCTCTTGGAACATCTACCAATATCTTGTCCTCGAAGGGGCGACTGTAACCGTATACCGAAACAATGAACTTAGTGTTGAAGAACTCATTGCGCTCAAACCTACTCAATTGGTTATAAGTCCTGGTCCAGGGCATCCCAAGACCGATTCTGGTGTTAGTAGAGATGCTATCAAATATTTCGCAGGCAAGATACCTGTGTTTGGAGTCTGCATGGGACAGTGAGTATTGAGGAGCTGATTGGGTAGGACATTACTAAACAAATACTCAGGCAGTGCATATTGGACGTATATGGAGGAGAGGTTGTATTTGCCGGAGAAATCTTACATGGAAAAACGTCTCCATTGCGACACGATTCAAAAGGAGTCTATGCCAGTCTACCACAAGACTTACCAGTAACACGATATCACTCGCTTGCTGGCACACATCCAACTATACCGGAATGTCTCGAAGTATCATCCTGGATTGAGACCGGTGTTGATGGGGGGAAGGGTGTGATAATGGGCGTTCGACACAAAGAATATGTTCTAGAAGGTGTACAATACCATCCTGAGAGTATCTTGACTGCTGAAGGTCGGGTAATGCTCAAGAACTTTTTGAAGATGCGAGGTGGCACTTGGGCGGAAAATGAGCGTTTACAAAAAGAGGATTCAAGCAGCACGGCGCAAGCGTCCAAATCTGGTTCCACGGGTGCCAAAAAGGAGAACATACTGAACAAAATCTTCGCGCATCGCAAAGCCGCAGTTTCCGCACAAAAAGAAATTCCTTCCCAACGACCCTCCGATCTCCAGGCCGCCTATGAACTTGATATTGCGCCACCTCTTGTCCCCTTTGTCCAACGTCTTCGCAAGTCTCCATTTCCACTGTCGCTTATGGCCGAGATCAAACGAGCATCCCCTTCGAAAGGTGTCATCTCTTTATCAACATGCGCTCCAGCTCAAGCTAGAACATATGCCCTGGCTGGTGCAAGCGTGATTTCGGTTTTAACAGAGCCAGAGTGGTTCAAGGGAAGCATTGATGACTTGCGAGCCGTAAGACAGGCTCTTGAAGGCATGCCAAATCGACCTGCTGTTTTACGAAAAGAATTTATCTTCGAAGAATATCAAATTCTAGAAGCTAGATTAGCTGGTGCCGATACGGTTTTACTCATTGTAAAGATGTTGGATGAAGAAACCTTGACCCGTTTATATCATTATTCCGTGTCGCTTGGAATGGAGCCTTTGGTAGAAGTCAATACACCAGAAGAAACGGCTATAGCCGTCAATCTTGGTGCAAAAGCTATCGGTGTCAACAACCGAAATCTAACCAGTTTTGAGGTAGACCTAGATACTACAAGTCGTCTTCTCAGTCAAGTTCCGAAAGAAACCATTGTGTGTGCTCTCAGTGGTATCTCCGGCCCCAAGGATGTAGAAGCCTACCAAAAGAATGGCGTAGGTGCGGTTCTTGTGGGTGAAGCACTTATGCGAGCCAAAGATACCGCTCTCTTCATTCGAGAATTACTCGGTAGTTCAACTACTCCAGTAAAACCCGCAAGTGGCAGTTTACTTGTAAAAATTTGCGGGACAAGAAATGCTGAGACTGCAACTGAAGCTATCAAAGCTGGTGCAGATCTAATCGGGATGATTCTCGTTCCCGGTAGAGGTCGATATGTTCCATACAAAGATGCAATCGCTATTTCGAAAGCTATTCATCAAGCTCAACAAACGACAGGAACAGTTGTTAGTGATCGCGTGAGCAACCAAGCATCAGATTTCTTCAGCAATGCAGCCGCCAATATTTCAAGTCATCGTCCTTTATTGGTTGGTGTCTTCCAAAATCAACCTCTAGAAGAGGTTCTAGAGTTGCAAAAGGCATATGATTTGGATATAGTACAGCTACACGGCGATGAGCCATTAGAATGGGCAAACATAATACCAGTTCCTGTTATTCGAAGCTTCAAACCTGGTCAGGTTGGTCTTGGGAGAAGAGGCTATCATACCATTCCCCTGCTAGACTCCGCATCAGGTGGCTCTGGACAAAAATTAGATATAACGGAAGTCAAAGCTACTTTGAGCAAAGATCAAGGTCTCAGAGTCATTCTTGCTGGTGGATTAAATCCTGAGAACGTGGCAGAGGCTGTGCTATCAGCGGGTGATGTTGGTGATCGGGTAATTGGTGTTGATGTCAGTAGTGGCGTAGAAGAAGATGGTGCTCAGAGTATCGAGAAGATCAAAGCTTTCATCAAGGCAGCTAAGAGCGTCAGATAGATATGGCTGAGTATCCTGAATGAATTTTGATGGCAAATAATGACTAATGACTCGTTCTTATGAAAAGTCGATTAATCAGTTGAATATCTTCTGGATCATCCTTCGAAATGTGAAATTGCGATACACGATCTATCATTTTAGAAATTTTTTATTTTCTCGGTCGAAATGTTGGTTACTTGGACTTGCATCAGCTTCTTTCGTGATATTTCGCATGAACATCGGTTGCCCCCTTTTCATCCTCGCCTCGACCGAAAACATTCTCACTTTCAAAATTTGGGTATATCTAATATGGAAATTCACTTCCACTAATCACTTCGACCCGCTACTAGTACAAGTATCTACTTATAATAACTAGTATATTTGAAACTTGAGAGGTGGACTAGTCTTATTTTCTACGCCTCTCAATTATTACCCCTCAATCGTTAAGAAACAATCTCGTCCCTACTAGTGTTCGGGCGAATCAATTTTCCCATCCACAGTCGCAATTACCTCTCTAGTCTCGAAAAATATTCAGTACCCTTTGTCCTACCCCACTTCGATATCAATTTCTCAACAATCCCAAAGTTACATCCGAATACTTACTTCTTTTCAGACTACTATTTTGTGACCCATACTCTTTACATTGCTTTCTCGATCGCGTTGATCTCATTATTACTTACTTAAGTTGTGTTACAGCAATCTTCCTGCTTTCTTTCCAGGCTTCAACTTCTTCCTATTCGATTTCTTGCCTCAAACTTGAAATTTTTTCGGATATCAAATCATCAGACTCACAACTTCTCTTTATCTATCGTCAGCTGAACCATCTTATCGAGAACTTCGGGTTCCCAGATTTCAAGAGCCAATATCTTCGTAAGTTGTGATTTCATGTTTTGTCTTTTCTAATCAAGAATCTCTTGACGGATTCGCCCTTCAAATCACCCTCGTAGCTTAGTGTCTTCTCTAAGTTATTGTCTTTCATCTGTGAAGATTTTCGGTTCATCGTGTTTGGTTTTGGGACAGATTCTGTCATTTTGCATTAAGCGAGATATTCAAATTCAGTGTGAAGTATGGATCCAGACTTCATCGAGATCTTAGGGTCCTTCATTCTGTGGTCGTGACATTGTGTTGTATTTATATAACATTGTGTTTCTGGCTTTGGTCTTGAGCTATGTCTAGTATGCTTCTTTGCTGAGCATAATACCGTCGTTCGTCAGCTTCATAGATGGGAAACCTCATTGTCGATCTATTCGGAATTGCTATTTATCTTTCCTCTAGAGTGTCGCTACCATATCTCATATCACACTTAGTTAATACGATCTAGACCATCTCACGCCTCACGTCTCACGTCTCATCACCAACCACAGTCATGCCACGCATCAAAGCCCCTACACACAAAACCCCATCCAAATCCAAATCCAAATCCCACAAGCCCTCTCTTCCTACACCTCCCAAACCCAAACGCAACAAAAATTCCTACAGCAACGGTGCACTCAAACCCATATTCAGCGGCTGCAAAATGTCACTTGCAGGCGACTTCATCGCCGAGCATCCCGGTCCCAACGCTGAATCCCAATGGAACTATGAGAAAATCAGTAAATGGATTACTGTTCATGGGGGCGAGTATGCGAGGGAAGTGGATGAGTATACGACGCATTTGATTGTGACTATTAAAGAGTATAAGAAGAAGGGGGCTCAGGGTATGTTTTGTTCTTCACATCTTTCATATTTGTATCTGTGTTTGTGTCACTGAAGAGATTTGCTGATTTAGAGTGTGTGTTATAGTCCGCAAAGCAATGGCTATGGGGAAACGATGCCATATAGTTGTCATCGACTGGCTAGTTGATTGTCTGACCTTGAAAACTAATAAGAAAAGGAAACTTGTCGTTACGGGATATACACTTGGTCGTGTAATCCGTCGTTTACATCATACTGAAGACCAGAAGATCAAGTATCGACAGAGATTCGAGGAGAATGTTAAAGCGAGTAAGGAGTTATGTGATGATCGTATGTGTTTTCTCCCAATGTAATCCCATATTTATATGCCCCAATATTCTTACTTCGTTTGAAGTTTGATGTCTGGAGCTTGGGATTTGAGGAAGAATCATCTAACATAAAAATAGGGCTTCATCATGTTTACGTCGATCAGACGAATTTCGAATATAAAGTCGTCCTCACCCGTGTTCTTCTGCATGGCAAAAATAAAAATCAGAAATATACAGTCTACCTTTTCGAATCCAATGCTCAACCACATACCTATATGGCTGGAGCAAAACTAACAACTACCTATCAAAGTCCCTCTTATCTTCGAGAAGATTGTCGTCGTGAGTCTTTCTCCCCCCATTCCCTCCTCCCCTTTTCCCACTTCACTCCCCTCAAACTAATCTCCCATTCCCTCCCCACAGCCAAAGTCTTCGCCGACGCCTTCCTCGATTTTAAAAATATATTCAAATCTAAAACTGGCATCGAATGGGACGATCGCTACGAGCCCCACCCAGATGATCATCCTAAAGATCTATTCCGATTTCAGAGACCTACCCTAGGTCGGCCAATGGGCATGCTATCTTCTTGGCACAAAGCACCCAGCTGGAAAGATATCGAATCCGATTCCATTCCCCACGAAGCGGGAGTTGATTCCTGCGGTGAAGAAATCCGAAATAGAGATGAAGAAGCCGAAGACGAAAGCAGCGAAGTCGAGGAAAAAGAACGCGAAAACAAGAGGAGAAAAGAGAGAATGATGATGATGGAGAGAACACGAGTGATCGAGGAGAGAAAGCGAAAAGAAGAATTCGAATATGATAGTGATAGCGAGGTGGATGATGACGAGGCGTTCGATGAGTTGATGAGAGATTCTGTTTCTGCTCCGGTGTCTACACATCGTCACGCACATCTTGCGCAGCTGCCTAGATCGCAAGATAGGAGGGAGATGCAGAAAGAAACTGTGATTGTTATATCAGATTCGGATACTGAGACGAATAGCAGTGATCCGAATACCGAGGATGAGGAAATGGAAAAGTAAGTTCCCTCCCCCTTCTTTCCCCCTTCCCGGTTCACAAACCCCTAACCTAACATCTCTCAAGTCCAACTTCTCCTCCCAGAACCCCCACCGCAAACCGCGTCTCGCGAACACAACGCTCTTTTTCCGCCTCGGGAAATTCTGTCGACGATGCTATCATCTTGTAAAATTCGACATTTTCATATCGGATCTCTCTCACGGCTGCACTATCTTGCATCTTAATCTCAATCACATCCTTAAGTTAAAGTCTAAGCGCACGAATACCTCATCATACGTACATACACACACATACACACAGCAGCAACCACACCATATCATCATCATCATCATCACATCACCCATCACCTCACGAATACACAACCACATCGGATTCACCAACAATGCGAGATCTCTCATCTTTCACCTCTTTCACCATCTTTCAAATCTTCATATCTCCAACTCTCTCCCCTCAAATCCAGAAGTATCATCCTGAGGGAAGATCCGATATTATTTTCCCCTTCTCTATCTTTCTACCTTTCCATTAGTATTTTCTTTTGATCATTTCATTTTATTTCATCTGAATTAATTGCATCAATTAACAAATTCCTTGTTTCTCTTTTTTCTTTTTACATCTTCTCAGAAGATATGAAAGAGCTTCCTTCAGCAGACATAGCGCAGATGGCGTATAGAAAATGGCATGGCATGGCAATATCATCTGGAGTTTGGGAGATGATCTATGATCTATGAGATGAGGGATGGCTGGTATATAGGTAGTAATCTGATATGAAATGGGAAATAAGTTGAATTGAATTGAGCTGAAGTGGATTGGATTGGATTGAATGAACTGGTTGAACATCTCTCTCTCTCTCTCTCTCCCCCCCCTACCTACCGAGAGAAACATCAACATCAACTCCAATTTTCAATTTTCAAAAGCTTTCAAAAGCAAGTACCCAAGAAACAAACGCAAGTACCTAAGAGAAAACAATTCCAGCATAGTTATTTGTTTATAAGCGTTTTGACAAGTCACAATTCATTATTCATCACTTACAACTTGAAACTCACAACTTCCCACCTATCCTTCATCTTCATCTTCATCCTCACAAGCCCAAAAAACTCGCAATGAAATATACTGCACTGCACTGCACTGCAATACAATGTGATGTGATATAATGATACACAATACATGCATGATACACGACAAACCCCCGCATACTCATTCATATTGCTACTTCGTCAACTCAACAAATACAATACAATACAATACACCATCTCTCCTCCTCTCCCTTTGCACGTTTTGTAACATGTATAAAAAAAAGCACATCAGATCATAATATAGCTCCTTCCAATACCCGTCCAAACATGCTAGAATCAATACATTAAGATAGAAGAAAGCCTACCACTATTTATGGTATTTCCCAAGCACCTCAAACACCACAAAACTCCCTCCTTCGAACCAATACATATTTTTCTCAAAACGCCATCCCATTTTTGCTGACTCCCGCTACTCTCCTCAAATAATCTTTTCCACAACCCCTCTCTGCACCTCCTCACACATTATTTCCTCCTATCCCCAACTCAAAACCTCAACTTCGGCATAACAAACACCACCAACACAGCCAGGACCGCCAACCCCGCAATCCACGCATACATCATCATG
The DNA here is from genome assembly GCA_004786245.1 of Botrytis hyacinthi. NCBI lineage: Eukaryota > Fungi > Ascomycota > Leotiomycetes > Helotiales > Sclerotiniaceae > Botrytis > Botrytis hyacinthi. The sequence continues at coordinate 3,607 of PQXK01000121.1, read as the reverse complement.
CGACCCCACCAACCCTTCCCCTCCGTCATACTCCTCAAATACCCCATTCTCTTCGACGCTGCTTCCAACCCAAGCTCATTCCTATTAATTCCCGCGATTGCAGAATCAAGCACCGAGGAATCGCTTGCGAGGGTACTGGCGAAGGTTTGTGAGCGAGCGCGTAGTTCCTGGGCCATGGAGAGGAGAGAATTGGTTAGATCTTCTTGCTCGGTGCGATGGTGGGTCAAGAGTGTTTCGGTGGTGGCGGTGGTGGTGCTTGAGGGGGTAGGGGCTGGTCGGTAGGTAGAAGTAGAGGTAGAGGTAGATGTTGTGTAAGCTTGATTCGAGGATTTCTCAAAAAGTTCAGCGCGAGGATTACGAGAGCGGAGAGTAGATGGTTCGGGAGTCTGAGAGGTTCGAGTTTGAATTTGTGCTGGCGCAGAATCCAACTCCGTTTGTACGATAGGAGAAGATGTATAATCGGTAGGAGAAGGTGTTGATCGTTCTTCACTCGTATTCATCATTTCATCGGTCGTTTCCGAAGGAGTATCTTGCGCAATTCCCAACAAATCTTCTCCCTCGGAGGAATCCTCGCCTTCTTCTTCATAACTCGCAAGCTACAATCAAGCTATTAGCACATGTCCGATTCTCCGCAGATCAAAGAATATACACACCTCACGTAACTCATCCAATCTCTCACCAAGTCTCTGTATCAATTGTCTTTTGCGCACCAAATCTGCCTGTACCTCCTGTTTTCTCGATAACACTTTGATATTCTGCGCATCCTGCTCTACATGAACCAGTAAACCCCGCGCATATTCCAGGTTCTATAGCATTGCACAATCAGCCTCATGCTTTCTCATGAGAAAAAAGTAAAAGATTCTTACCGCGCCTGTCTTCACCCACTCAGCATAGCTTTGCGAAGTGGCAGACGTATCTGGACTCAGGATTATTTTCTGTAATCTCACTAACATCCGTTCCAAATTCGTAGCTGTCGGATCCCTCGCCAGAACAGGCACCGTATTAAGTCTTGCCATATTTCCTTGCTGCAAAGATCAAAAACTAAATTAACAAATCATGAAAATTGTGTGTCCTTCATCACATTATCTCATCAATTATATTTCAGTGATGCCAATCATTCCACACACATCCTTGGTAGATTCATTCCACTACCATTGTGGCTTTACCCCCTGCGAATTCCGCTTCCAAACAAAACTGTGGCTGGTGAAAGTAAAGATCTCGCTGACCTGAAAAGTCCCGGCGAGCTTTGACCAAGTTTAAGTTCAAGTTCAAGAAAACCTTAAACTTATCGATGAGCTCCCGGTGAGCTCCTATGCCCTACCCTCTACGGCAGCGAATTAAGTGGCCGAATTTGAGCTGAGTACTTCAACACTGATTAATTGAAACCACAAAACAACCACAAATAAAACCATAAAGATTGAAAAGATAAAATGTAAATCTAGCCTCTATACAACTTAAAATTTCCAACAGAACAAATTCCACACCATCTCAAAAAGGACTAATCAAACCGTAAAGACTTTTCAAAGTTTTCCAATGCGGCCACTCATTTATTTCGCTTACATATCTATCTAGGTAGAGGCCCTTTCACCACGATGTAACAACCCAAAAGCGCCTCAAGCTCGGCCATCGCACCAGGCCATCCCAATCCGGCCTGAAAACCCAAGGTCGGCGAACATGCAAAATTTCAGACGTGCAACAAAACCCCCCATTGTCCACCTTGCGCATTACATTGAATCCTTAGTATAGATAATGTGGATTCCCGAGTCGAATCAGAGTCTCGGATACATATTGATGGGGACTTGGGGGAGGTTCTAGAATTCTAGATGGGGTGTGGTATGGATTGGCTGGCTTTGTGTGATGCGTGTTGGATGGGACGGAGCTTGTAGAAATAGATACTTTGTACCTAGGTAGTGGAGGTTACTTGGATCAGTGGGATTTGGGGATTTGAGATAGATTGAGGGGGAACTTTATAGGTGGTCATTGTGTTCATCGATGCGAATATACGAGGTCACTGGTAGTGGTCTTTTGACTGGTGAGTTAAGATGGATAGTATGTCCGATTAGTGTATCTTGACTATATCACATGAAGTAACGAATATGAGGCATCGTACTGGTAAGCATTAGAGTTTAGAGTAGGTTCCAAGAATCAAGGTAGAGGGCAAGAGTATGTATGCCTCGCGATCAGCTTGCCCTCGTCATGTTGTTGTGAAGAGTGGGTTGAGTGGGGCTGTGGAAGGGAGCGTCGCTGGAGAGTGCATGTAGAGTATGTATAACGATGCTTCAAATCCTCTGGGGAGATATCCTTAGGGTTCCTTCTACTTCGGGTCATACTCTCAAACAGTAAAATTCCTGTATATATGGGAAACCAAGACAAAGTGTAAGAAAGTGTCATTCTGTCCCAATACTAATCCTCTAATGTACTCCTACCCATTGCTGAATGATATATGTACTACCCATACAAAAGTGGCACACTCCAGTCTATTGATAATCTGATAGCATGCATTCTCCATGCTCGTTTCCATGCTCAATTCTCGTCATTGTTGAACACCTCCTCCATTGACTCCCCATCCGCTTCCCGATTCATTGTCCCATTAAACAATCTTGCATCCCCTTTCGATAAATGTACTCCCTGCACCCTTCTATACCACCATAACAAACCTAATCACCCCGTCATCATCCATCTCTTCCCTTCGTCTACCCCTAGTCCCTACCTCCATCAAGGGAAAATCTCAATCAAATCATTCAAATACTCCACAACCTCAATATCCTTCCTCAAAACCTCATCATTCACCTTCTCAAAACATTCCGTGCCCTTATATAACTCCAATTGCTGTTCAATAAAGCTCCTATCTTGTGAATTCTGCCATCGTCAGTTGTGAATCCCATTTCCCCGCCTCAAAGCAGTCCCAAAGAAGAAGAAGAAACACAACTCACACTCCTCCTGCTAGCCCACAACCCCTGCAACCACACCACCCCCTCCTGAACCGCGCTCCCCCTCGCCCACCTCCACACCATCTGGCGCTCCTGCACCTGATACAAGAACCACGTTGTTTCCCTCAGTAAATCATCGAAATCTGTTTTGACCTGTGTACAATTTACTTCTCCCTATGTCCTATTAGATAAGATCTTCATCGTATGGACACAGGAGGTTAACAGAACATACCTTCGTACCCCCGAAAGACACAAATGGAGAGGAAGAAGAAGAAGAAGAAGAAGAAGAAGAAGAAACCAAAAGAGGTTTCTCCAGCTCAGCCAATAGATCCGAGCAGAGCATATGCAGAGCAGCTGTTACCGTCTGGGAGAAACGAAGGATTAGTTATTATTAGTTATATGCCCTCTTTGATCACCGTATCGCGTTGTCTTCATTTTATTGCTGTCATCACCCCGCTCCATTCATCATATCTCAGCAGTTCAAACCATTTATCCTTTTCCATCCCCCGACAATCATCATGTTATCATCCACAAGCCCCAGCCCCTTAATCACAGAATTAAAGAATCTAGACAAGAAAGCAAACTCACATTCTCAATCTCATCTCTGTCTCCACCCGCATTCCCAGTCCCCATAATCACCTGCCCTCCCTCCCCCTTTCCCCCTCCCCCATAAACCC